>QODF01000109.1:1259254-1285622 GCA_024372805.1 Oostethus manadensis | reverse complement strand
TTTTTTCTTCAATAAAGATATTTCAAAATAACACATTTTGGAGCTGTAATTACAATACCGTGAAACTGTCAAAGTGATATTTTTGCCCAAGGTTCATACCAGCCCATGCCAACACATACTGTAGGTGTACCTACTGTAACTGCGGTAATGACGTGGTGTCAGTGCATGAAGACAGGGCCCTGTGAGTGTGGCTTCAGCAGCATTAGCTTCTACAGTAAACTCTTAAAACTGCTCCAAACTTGCTGCGAGGTCAACACAAGTTAATATGTGATTAAAAGCGCTTCTTGACTTCATTGCAACTTTACCACTGTCGTTTTTAAGGCTATTGGTGCCTCATTTGGGTGCTGAATATTGCAGAGTGGTTCACCGGCAAAAGAGTTTGAAGGTGACATTGTTTTAAGTAATGTCTTCAAAGTAGGGATGTCCCGAGCCGATCTTCAGGATTGGGATCGGCTGCCGATCCGCTGTATTTTGAAGAATAGAAAAGATCGGCTTCTGCCATGCGATTAGGCCGATCTGCTTGCCGTGATGCTGGGCCACACTGCAACATGATAGGTGCCGTAAATGTGCCTCAAAGCTGGTTGGTGCTTCACTCTGCCACCCGGATGAATAACACCATCACGCCGACATGACCGTGGTGAAGTTAGTTTTATGATGGACGCTGGATATCTGGTTGACTTCTGTTGACTTCCCTCACTTTGCCCGGACTCCTCTGTCATGGTGCCAGGAGCTTGCAAATGCTGCTCTAATTACTGGTTGTTACTAAGGACCAAGCAATTACTATTGCGTTAAAGACAGTTTGTCAAAAAGTCATATATTCTAAATCACATATCTATAACCATCTATAACCATGTCAAAGGATTAGTCCTACACTAAAAGCACTGTAATGGTGGCTAAATAATTTGATGCCAGGATGGCTCTAATTCAGTTTGCCATTTATTTACATGTGAACATGGAGCACTTACTCCTTTTTAAGCACTGAGGAGTCTTTTGAGCAGGCACCACTTCCTAGTTTTCTCATTCTACGCACTTGACTCCAAACGCTTACTCACCATTGCCTTCTATAGCCCACACACTGAACACCGGCTTCCATACAATATACCTATTGCTATCGTATTTTGTACACCCAAAGAGGCAAAAGTGTTGATCACTGTCAAAGCTAATGTCTGTGAATCTTGTTTTGCCTAAAACACAAAGATAATAGCTTTGCTTTTATGGATGACATTTAAAAAATAATCCCATTTGAGCGGTTGAAATCAGAGGACAGTTACAATTTGAAATCAAAAGGCCAAAATGGTTGGTTAATTAATCATCAATCTGTTGATTAGTTCTGCAGCTCTATTAGCAATTTTACATGGCAATTTCGAACATCTCAAAATACCACTATTAAATATGACAAATATAATGTTTCTTGTTTCTATGGCCAATGGGACTCCGTGGCAGCTGACAGGTAGTGGCAGGCGAGAGGCTCTGGTGGTCACTAAGGCTTTAGGAGGCTTCAAAGAGATCCTGGACCATCATCCACCATCTCAGGAACGGGAAGCAGTGCACAATCAACACTGTGAATGGTAGGGATGGTGTGCTGCTGACCTCAACTCGAGATGTTGTGAACCAATGGAAGGAATGCTTTGAAGACCTCCTCAAAATCACAGGCACGTCTTCCAGCGAGGAAGCAGTGCCTGGGGACTGTAGCGGGTTCTCCTATCTCTGGGGCTGAGGTTACCTAGGTGGTCATAAAGCTCCTCGGTGGCACGGCCCCAGGGATGGACGAGATCTGCCTGGAGTTCCTTAAGGCCATTGATGCTGTGGGCGTGTCTTGGTTGACACAACTCACATTGGGTGGACATCGGAGGTGGTGCCCCTGGACTGGCAGACTGGGGTGGTGGTCCTGCTTTTCAAGAAGGGGGACGGAGGGTGTGTTCTAACTATTGTTGGATGACACTCCTCAGCCTTCCCGGTAAGGTCTATTCAGGTGTTCTAGAGAGGAGGATCCGGCGGATAGTCAAATCTCCGATTCAGGAGGAGCAGTGTGGTTTTAGTCCTGGTCGTGGAGCTGTGGACCAACTCTATACTCTCGGCAGGGTCTTTGAGGGTGCATAGGAGTTTGCCCAACTGGTTTACATGTGTTTTGTGGACTTGGAGAAGGCATTTGACCGTGTTCCTATGGAAATACTGTGGGGAGTGCTCCTTGCACATGGTGTATCGGACCACCTAATTCAGGCAGTTTGTTCCCTGTATGACCGGTGTCAGAGTTTGGTTCGCATTGCCGGCAGTAAGTTTTGTCTTTTTCCAGTGAGGGTTGGACTCCACCTAGGTTGCCCTTTGTCAACAATTCTGTTAATTACTTTTATGGACAGAAGTTCTAGGTGTAGCCAGGGTATTTAGGGGTTCCAATTTGGGTCTTTGCTTTTTGCAGATGATGCGGTCTTATTTGAATGGTTTACTTTAATGAGCCATCGGCCAACCTTGTCTCATCGAGCGGGGTTTCCCTGCTTAGGCTGTTGCCCCCAGCCATGACCCGACCTCGATGTGAAGCGGAAGAAAATAGATGGATGGGATGGATACTAAACTCTTTTAATGCACAAAATAATCATCAGACTTAGAGTGGTGTGAAAAACTATTTGCCCCCTTCCTGACTTTTTTTTCTTTTGTTTGTCACACAAAATGTTTCTGATCATCAAACACATTTTAATATTAGTCAAAGATAACACAAGTAAACACAAAATGCAGTTTTTAAATGAATGTTTTTCTTATTTAGGGAGAAAAAAATCCAAACCCACATAGCCCTGTGTGAAATTGCCTAATTGCCTAATAACTGCTTGGGCCACCCTTAGCAGCAATAACTGCAATCAAACGTTTGCCATAACTTGCAACAAGTCTTTTACACGCTCTGGAGGAATTTTGGCCCACTTCTCTTTGCAGAATTGTTGTAATTCAGCTTTATTTGAGGCTTTTCTAGCATGAAGCGCCTTCTTAAGGTCATGTCACAGCATCTCAATGGGACTCAGGTCAGGACTTTGACTAGGCCACTCCAAAGTCTTCATTTTGTTTTTCTTCAGCCATTCCGAGGTGGATTTGCTGGTGTGTTTTGGGTCATTGTCCTGCTGCAGCAGCCAAGCTCGCTTTAGCTTGAGTTGACCAACAGCTGGCCGGACATTCTCCTTCAGGATTTTTTGGTAGACAGTAGAATTGATACTTCCATCTATCACAGCAAGCCTTCCAGGTCCTGAAGCAGCAAAACAACCCCAGACCATCACACATCGGCAGTCATCGAGATGTTTTTTATTAGCAAAATTAAGATGAGGCTCAATCGTATTTTTGCTTAATAATGGTATGCGTCTTGGAACTCTACCATGCAAGCCGTTTTTGCCCAGTCTCTTTCTTATAGTGGAGTCATGAACACTGACCTTAATTGAGGTAAGTGAGGCCTGCAGTTCTTTAGATGTTGCCCTGGGATCTTTTGTGGGCTTTCGGCTGAGTTGTCTCTGCGCTCTTGGGGTAATTTTGGGCGGCCGGGCACTCCTGGGAAGGTTCACCACTGTTCCATGTTTTTGCCATTTGTGGATAATGGCTCTCACTGTGGTTCGCTGGAGTCCCAAGCTTTAGAAATGGCTTTATAACCTTTACCAGACTGATAGATCTCAATTACTTTTGTCCTCATTTGTTCCTGAATTTCTTTGGATCTTGGCATGATGTCTAGCTTTTAAGGTGCTTTTGGTCTACTTCTCTGTGTCATGTAGCTCCTTTTTAAGTGATTTCTTGATTGAAACCGGTGTGGCAGTAATCAGGCCTGGGGGTGGCTACAGAAATTGAACTCAGGTGTGATAAACCACAGTTAAGTTATTTTTTCACACAGGGCCATGTAGACTTGGACTTTTTTTTCCTCCCTTAATAACGTAAACCTTAATTTAAAAACTGCATTTTGTGTTCAATTATGTTATCTTTGACTAATAGTTAACTATTTTTTATGAGCAGAAACATTTAAGTGTGACAAACATGCAAAAGAATAAAAAGTAAGGAAGG
Organism: Oostethus manadensis; assembly: GCA_024372805.1. Taxonomy (NCBI): domain Eukaryota; kingdom Metazoa; phylum Chordata; class Actinopteri; order Syngnathiformes; family Syngnathidae; genus Oostethus; species Oostethus manadensis. The sequence continues at coordinate 1,281,599 of QODF01000109.1, read as the reverse complement.
GGGCAAATAGCTTTTCACACCACTACTTATTTGTTCATATGACGCACACACAGCAATGACCATGGTAATTGAGAGTGTTGGGCGCTAATCACTTTTAATGTTTATTCACATACCCCTATTACAATTGGTGTACCCCACTTTGGGAACCTAGGATTCAGGCCGATAGTACTATGTGACTAGAACAGAAGTCCAAAATGTACTATTTGATACAAACCTAATTTAAATTTGAATTTTAGAATAAATTGAATAAACATGATAGATTAATTGTTCAATAATACAGCTAGTTCCAAATAACACAGTTATGATAGCGCAGGTTTTTTCAACTTGCAACACTATTAAATGAAATGGTGAGCTATTTGCATTTTTATGTGACCGCCCACATTTAATATGGACTTTTTTTACAAACCACATCTCCACTAAGTGTGGTCATTGGCCATTAAATACAGGCATGGTGTATAGAAAGAACACTTCTAACAAATGTTATTTATTATCAGCTGGAGAGCTACTGCTAGATGTTGGAGATGCTTGTGATAGTGTCACTGTCTAAAGCTGGACACGACATGATGTATTACAGTGATAACAAGAGAGCAAGATTGTTAAGTGAGACTTTAAAAAAGTAAGTTGTGATGATGATCGATACATGCCATGAAGGTAATACAGCCGCATGCAGCTCGCAGCCGGGTCAGCCAGGAAACACCACGTGTAAACAAAAATGCCGGAAAGTGGAATGCGATTGAAACGTTGGCAATCACACACACTGACATAGATATGCTTAGCATGTGACAAGCTGTCGTCAATTGACTACACATTTTACGAGCTATAGTTCATTCTCCCCGTAATAAGAAACAAAGTGAAAGGCAACAAAGGGATGGTCGTGTATCTGGTTACATTTGCCAGCAAGGCATTCCAGTGCATGCTTATCACAATACATACAGTACATGTATCGGAAACCCCTAATATATGTAACTTCCTATTAACATTTGTTTCTTTACGAAATATCAATTTGGCAAAGCTGCAGGCTTTCATTTTTTATTATGTGGCCCTTGCTGGAAAACATTTGGAGACCCCTGGTCTAGTGTATGAGTATTGTCTTGTGAAAAATGGTATTATAGAATTCTAATATCCTGCTTTATTTGTATTTGAAAGCAAAATAAAGAGTGGAATGTATTCATTCTTACACATAATCTATTATTAAGGATGTATTACTTCTTGTCAAGTTAAGTGCTGGTCCACTTTTGATCACAGCTTGTTGTGATGCGTTGCTGTGACGGCGAAATAAGCGTGTTGTATAAGTGACTTTGTTTTGACCGAGCGATGGGAAAGTGTGCCACAAATTATCCGAACACTTGGTTTGAAGTGCTGCAGTAAGGTAAAAAGACGGCCATACTCTAGAAATTGACCACATTTGGGGTTTAAAAGTCAAGTTGTTTAAAGTCATTCATCAACACGAGTGTTTTTGCTGTGAACCCTCACAGACCCTGTGGTGCTGGGCACAGCGTTATGGCTCAGACGCTACAGATGGCGATCCCCAACTTTGGAAACAATGTCCTGGAGTGTCTGAATGAGCAGCGTCTGCAGGGCCTCTACTGTGACATCTCTGTAGTGGTCAAGGGACACACCTTCAAGGTCAGACACTTTTTTTTTGCCTTTTCTTTTCCTAAGCCAATTGAACACATCTACTCTCTCAAGTAAATAAAATACCTGAAGGAGTTTTTTATGTTTTTAGGACGACTTGGACGTACAGTACACGGACAGTATTTAAGTTAACATGTGCACTGATCTTTAAGAAATGTACACAATCATCCCTTTTTTAATGGGAAATTTATGCCAGGTTCTTGCCCATGGCAGAAGAGCTACAGCGTGCCTGCGGGGAGCCTGCATTGCTCATTTTCCCAGAGTTCACTTGACCAAATCGTTTTTTCAAGATGTACAGTCAAGTTTAATTAGTCCCTTAGTGATTGCTGTGCAACTCAATTGGTGAGATAAGAAAAGACAATTGCCGGAGTGCTCATTTGAATGTTTTGCAGCAGTCCACGCAGCCACCTGACTCCACTGTCAGGACCATCAGTGTAAAGTTGTTTATCTCTGGGGGGGGGGGGGGTAATTTAATTCACAGCCAGCAGTAATACATCACATGCCGTAAATAAATGCAAAGTAACAACAACAAAAAAATTATTATTGTCAAAGCACTTTTGCCCTCCCCTTTTAGGCCCACCGTGCTGTGCTGGCTGCCAGCTCTTTGTACTTCCGGGACCTGTTCAATGCCGGTGGGAAGAGCTCGGTGGTTGAGCTGCCGCCTGCCGTGCAGCCACAGAGCTTCCAGCAAATTCTAGCCTTCTGCTACACGGGCCGTCTCAGCATGAACGTGGGCGACCAGTTCCTGCTCATGTACACGGCCGGCTTCCTCCAGATCCAACAGATCATGGAGAAGGGCACAGAGTTTTTCCTCAAGGTACGATCCAGAGGAGGGACTCTGAACGGGAACGATGACGACGAGACAATCTGATGACTGGATTGAACTGTAAATGTGTCCTTTGCCTCCGGAGGTCTCGTCCCCGAGCTGCGACTCACAGGGTCTCCACACGGAAGAGATGGAGCCTCAGAGTCCGGTCACACCAATGGCAGGAGGGGCTGGCGGCCCCCCGGCTTCCGGCAGACCCGCCACTTGCCTGACACCCCTACCCTTGGTGCACAAGGTGAAGACTGAACAGACGGCTGCCACACCCCAGCCTCAACAGGTAGACCTTCTTTCACTTCTTGATCTACTTCTTTGTCTGTAGTTCCGTTTTTTGTATTTTGATTATGAATGTGAATGACCCTCCGCAAGCAGGAAAAACAAGCCCGCAGCGTGTGTCGGTTTTTGCCGTGACCTACAGGACTGGAGTTGAACATTGAGATTGTTGAGATTCAACGAATCAGGCGTGTCTTCATTGTTTTCATTTAAATTAAGAAATTATCTATTCTCGTTAGACAGAGGGATTCCCCTACTCAGTGGTTTGCATCCCGGTGGCAAAGCGACTGTGGGAGTGTGGCAACCGCGATGGTGGAGGTGGTTCGGGAACGGGAGGCGGCCAAAGGAAGACTCTTCGCTATTCTTCCTCGTCCTCCTCTTCATCGTTTTCCTCGAGCACCGCCACACAGGAGGCCTCTGGGCAGGGTGCTCTGGTCTCCAACGCACCCCCATTGCCCGGTGCCGGCGGTGTCAGCAGTAACCCCAACAGCAACAATAACAATAGCAGCACCGCCACCACCAACAACAGTCATAATGGCGGGACCCCTGAAGGGACAAGTCCCGGTACGTTCAGCCTGTACACCAGCGACTCACCCATCAGTTACCACGATGACGAGGAAGAAGACGAGATGGCCGATGAGAGCGCCGAGGAACAGTATAGACAAATCTGCAACATATACACCATGTACGGCATGCTCAACGCCAGCACTGCAGGTCAGAACTGTTTATTATTATTGCACCTTGAGAGTCTGTCTATTCAGTGCATTTTCAGTTTTTCCATAGAAGGCCTTCTTGACATACAGTAGACGCAGCACACATACTGGGATACACAATAGATGCACTCTCACTCGCACAAACATACAGGTATGTCTCACTTCAACACAAACTTAACTTTCACTTTCTTGAAGGGAGCGGCAACTGCTACTTTAATTTTGGGCTCTTTCCTCGATTTTCCTTATTGATGATAGAATCCAGTGCTGTAACAAAAGATATACTGTATTGCTGTAAATTTTTAATGCAATTTGAAAACATTTCTAATTGTGTGATCAATGACTACTTGTGTGGTCCAAAGAACCAGAAAGAAAGGCTAAGAGAACCTTTACTGGACCATTAATGTGTCATCTGAGATCAAAATGTCACACTGTCCGCTAACGTCTCATTTCACCCCTCAGCGACAGGGGAGAAGGTGGAGGCTCTGCCAGACGCGGCCCCGGATTCAGGTGGTGGGCGAGGGGGCAGAGGTGGACGGGCCAGACAGGAGCTGGCATCACTGCCGTCCGAGCTCATCAGCCAGATCGGCAACCGCTGCCACTCAAAGCTCTACGAGGAGGGTGACCCCGCCGAGAAGCTGGAACTGGTGAGCGGCACCTCTGTGTTCATCTCGCGTGCCCAGCTCATGAACTGCCATGTCAGCGCTGGCACCCGCCACAAAGTCCTACTCAGGCGACTGCTCGCCGCCTTCTTCGACAGGTTAGTGGCAGATCGGACCTAAACATTGTTCCTGATCCTAATAGATCATTGTTTGGGACTGGGGAAAGCACTGAGTGACAGTTTTTTCTTTCTCCACAGGAGCACCCTGGCTAACAGTTGTGGGACCGGCATCCGCTCATCCACCAATGATCCGAGTCGCAAGCCACTGGACAACAGAGTGCTTCACGCCGTCAAATGTGAGTCACCCGTCTTTCAGGAAATTCCACACCGTTGGCGCCGCGCCTCCTAATTCCATCACCTCTTTGTCGTCACCTCCTTCGCAGTTTACTGTCAGAACTTCGCGCCGAGCTTCAGGGAGAGTGAGATGAATGCCATCGCCGCTGACATGTGCACCAACGCCCGCCGCGTGGTCCGCAAGAGCTGGATCCCCAAGCTCAAACTCCTGATGGCCGACAGCGACGCTTACTCCACGTTCCTTGCTGACAGCGTTAAGATGGAGGCCGACGGGCTGGGCGCGGAGCAAGGCTTCGACGCGGCCTCCTTGGACGTCGTTGCGGCTGCCAACAGCAACGAAGCGGGAGGCGGAGCCCAGGCAGCAGACGCTCTCCAGGGTGCGGGAGGAGACGGCAGCACTTTGTTTTGAGTGAGTGAGCGGACAGACCAATATTTGGACAAATGGGGGGGAGGGAGGAAAGGTTGGCGATGACATTTTTCTGGTGTTCTGCTTCCATCTGATTTTTTTTTTTCCTTTTTTATTTTCACCTTGCTTTTACCTTCTCTGACCTTTCCTCGCTTGCCTTGATGTTGTCGTTCCCAAAGTGTCCATGACAGGAGGTGCGGCGCCCCCAAAACGCCCCCTCGTCTCTTTGCATGTTGTCATTGAGGTTCCTCCACCACATACATCTAACATTCCTGGAAAGGCGTGACCAAGTCACATGTCTGCCAACACTGTTGCTGTCATACTGAAAGTACGAGTGGAGGGGGGTGGGGAGATTTGATGAGGCCAGGCGATCAATCATGTTGGTCAGCCCTCGCTGACGAGCCCAGAGGATGGACGTGAGTTTGTTTCCTTTAAACTATAAATCCAGTACGACTCTTGCCGGAGCATTTTTCTAATGTTGGTCAAAGACCTGGATGGAAGACAACCAAGGATCGATTTATACCCTTTCCAAATGTAAACAATCCTCCTAAAAGGTTAAGAGATTAAGATATGCCTTTAATAGTCCTGCAAGGGGAAATTCCATTTAAGGTTTCTGCATCCGCGTTGCCATAGAACCAACTTCTCGAAATCTTTAACACACACACAGAACCTCATCCGATTGTCTCCCAAAAGTGGCAGCTTTTGCTTAAGGAGATGTTTGGTTTGTTGGGACATGCAGCTGCGTTGCCTCTTACTTTTAAACACGTCTGACTGTATAAATATTTGGACGATAAACGGCGAGCACCTTACCGCGTGGGGTGGCATCCCGAGTGTTGCTGTCGGGCAAAGGACTGTTGAGCGTCACTGTCGTCTTTTGGACTTTTGCTGGTAGTGAAACTGTCAAACTGAGCCGAATAGTGGAATACCCCCCCCCCCCCTTAACAGACACACTTCCCCACTGGGGACAAATTTAACCTTGAAGGCGCCGTCCAATCCAAGCAGTGTTTTTTTTAATATATATTGAGGCCAGTATTACTTAAAAACAATCTTTGAGGGAATCTGTTTACAATTTGTTGTTTTTTAAAAATTGAAATGTGATTTAAGAGGCTTTAATGCAAAGGATCCTTACCAGGAACCCTCCCCACGTTTTGTGCACACATGGTATGATCATGACCTACTGAAAGGTCAGTGGACGGTGGAAGAAGAGCTTAGCCCCTTTAACACAGAAATCCCACGCAACTTCCACATCAGAGCTGTTAGTAGAACATTCGCCTGTGCCTTTTGTAGGGAACCCAACAGTGGAATATCTGCAACATCTGCACCTTCTGATTTGACATCAACTACAGCGCCAAGCTACGCTGGTACTGCCGTGGAGGGCGGAATACATGCGGAACAATTTTGTCCCCTAATACCAAAGTGGATGACACCTTTGTGCGAAACAGGCTGTAGAGAAGACGTTCTTGAAGGGCAGTTTGCACGTTTTGACAATTGATTTTGTTATTCAAAACCCGCCACCTTGTTAAATATGAGTTATCCGCCATTGCTGATGGAGGGAAGACGAGGACAGAGGGGGGTGGGGTGGGGGTCTTATGCATAGACAATGCATACGCAATGAATGCGTATTAAGACTGGCTGCTTATGTGGAGGCTTTGTGTTCTCATGTGTGCACGCATGCATATTAATTTTTTTTCTTCTTCTCGTGTGTGTGTGTGCGCGCGCGCTTTCAATCTATGTGCCACATACGTGTGTCTGGCTGCACCGGGCACTGATTGCGCATGCTTGTCGTTATGTGGGTGGATGAATGTGTGTGTGCAGACGTTGACGCTGTTTGTTTTTGTCTGCCTCACACCTTCTTTTTCTAACACACACACCGTTAGTTTTCATACAAATATAACATAAGGTATGACATTCGATATTCAAAAGTGCTTTAATTTAGTTACAATTAATGGAGTTTATTTATATTGCTATTTGATTAATTGCGTCTTGAAGCAATGAAGTGCACTACTTGGCTGCAGCCAGCAGAGGCACTGTTGATTCAGTCTCAACTAGTTTGCTATCTAAGGAGGTGCATCAATGCAGACGGCCACCATGGCGTTACCTACCTTACTGGCATCAGTAACATACAGTCTTAGCAGAGCAAAATAAACATCCTATCATTCCATTTCACAATGAATCCTTCAAAGACTCTGTCGATTGTCAATCCCTATCTTTTCCCACCTAAAATAACATCAGCAAGAGTCAAAAGTCATGTTTATTTTATACAATTTGAATAAAAAAATAAGGAACTCCATTCCATAGCACAAAGCACCTCAAGGATGAGTGTAATTATTGGTTAGGAATTGAGTGATTGTGTGAAGCAATGGTGGTCAATAGCAATTACAGTGCACCTCTTTGGCTGCATTCATTTTTAAACTTGTTCATTCGTTTTAATAGAGGAAGTCATTAATTTAAAAACATATACAGTATATCTATATTTTTTTAGAGTTTTAAGTAAGAGTTAATTGTTTTGTACAATTTTAGTAGGACCATCAACAAACAAATCAAAGTAAAAATCGGTTTATTTAATTTATAATGCTGGCCGCACGGTGGCCCAGTGATTAGCGTGTTGACCACACAGTCACGGTATCTGGAAGATCTGGTTTTGAATCTCCGTTGGGCATCTCTATGTGGAGTTTGCATGTTCTCCCCGTGTGTGTGTGGGTTTTCTCCAGGTACTCCGATTTCCTCCCACATTCCAAAAACATGCATGTTAGCTTCATTGGCCGCTCTAAATTGTCCATTAGAGTGTGAATGTTTGTTTGTCTGCCCTGCCATTGGCTGGCGACCAGTCCAAGGCGTACCCCTCCTTTTAATCAAAGTCACCTGGGATAGGCTCCAGCATACAAAGCCTAGTGAGTATAAGCGGCATAGGAAATGGATGGATAATGTAATAATAATAATAATAATAATAATAATTAGGGCTGTTAAAGTGTTAATTTGGTAGCACTAATTTTTTTTGACACACGTTTAACTTGCACATGTCCATTACCAGCCGGGACAGAGAAGTTGTGTAGCACTCAGTTAGGTTGGTAAATCTGACTTTTTTTGCATTCCCACACAGTATCAGCATTTGGGAGCAAAGTGGGACAAAATGTAGCTCGCACTAAACTTGCAAAAACCGGGTGATTTCTAAATGTACATTATTTTTAATAATATAATGGCCCAAATTTCCAAAATTGATATGCCTTTACATAAAATTTGATGTATTGCGTATCAGATTGTTTATCATAAAGAGATTTACATCACTACTTATTAGAGATAAAAACTAACTTCTAGCTGCGCTTATGTGTGAATAATCATGAGTTAACTTTGGACAAAATATGATTAATCAGGATTAAATATTTAAATCTATTGACAGATGTAATAATCCATCAAGTGCATTTGTAGCATCAGTCCCTTTTTAAATCTTAGCTCTTCCCACCAAAAATACAATTTCATAAAATGTTCATTTTAAATATTAAAAAAAAAAGGCCTTTTATCGTATTGTAAAATATGGAATGCGTGAGAGTGACTGATTTAATTGGCTCTTGAAGCAATAAGTAAGTGCACTACTGAACCAACACCAGCGAAACAGTCTCTTCTAGTTTGCAGTCCAAAGAATCAGTCATGTAGAAAAAGAATTGATCAAGGACCTTTTAGTCAAATATCTGCGTTGAGGTCTTTGCCTGCCTGGACACATTTGACTCTCTGGGTGTCTGCTTGTTTTTGAAAGTGTCTCACTTTGCTGCACATTTGCACACTTCTCTTTGTGTCATGTTCACGCACACACACCTGTGCATGGGTGTCTGTCACGGTTGTTTTGTTTGTGTTTACTGCACAATTTCAAAAGCAGCCAGTCTGATGATGATGACAGTGAGGAGGCGCGTCTCTGCCTGTCCTCGTTTTCCCCCCGGTAGCCAATCAGAAGCGTCCCCACAAGAAACGCCACCAATCATCGGGTTAATATTGACCAGACTGATGAACCGAGGCAGCCAAAATTCTCATCATGGCAGACTTGGAGGAGGAGGGGCGGGGAGTGGCGGGGTGGGGGGAGGGGGTAGAAGAATCTCCCAGGACAGACGGCACTGCGGCAGTCTGCCATCGTACGAGCGAAGCCACAATCCAGACAAAGAGACGAGAGGAGGAGGAGGCGCTCGTCCAACATAGACACCTGCATGTGCGTTTGTTTATGTAAGTGCCCTCTGCGGGTGGGCGGGGCTTAACGACTCAAACAGTACTGTACGGACACGCTAATGACGCATAAACAGTGCGGCGTCCCTGAACTTTTAAACGGGAGCTTCATTCAGGGCGGGAGGAGGGGAGCGGCATGATCTTCCGGCTACCGCTAAAGTTGCACTGAAAGGAGCGGCGAGGACGCACCGTAAAGATGCTTTCCTGTGTCTGCATGAAGCACCGCGGTACCATCATGACAGGACCAGGCGGCACCAAACGTCACAGGATATGTTTTGTAGCCCTGCGTCTGTTACACAGAAGCAGATCCTTTCACATGTTCATCTTTAGCTTTCCATGATGGCCGCCACAGGCTTAGACCAAGTGTGATTTTTTTACCTTTCACTTTCCTTTTCTTTGATGCCCCAGAAAAGTCTGCCTCACGCTCGAGAGACACTTCCTTTTTGTCCAATACTTTTAATGTTTGGGGCCACGTCGGGACGCAGAACATGAAACAAGGACCGCCTGCAAATGAGAGCATCTCCAACTAAAAAAGTAATTGGAAGAAGGAAACATCGGTTTCTACCATTCTTTTACAAGACATCATTTTGGAGCCAGAGAACATTTAAAAACTGGTCTTAAGAGTTGACTTTCTTTCTTAAATTCATTCTTTCAATACAGTCATTTTGTCCTTAGTAACATTTGTCCATCAAAATACACTACAAATGCGTCCACCACAGTCGCATGTCTGGGGACAATTACATGTAAAGCGGGTATTTCTTGGCTTTTGGTCCACAACCTGGTGCAGTTTTGTCCCTAAACAAACCTCCGGCAGAACAAAGTAAAAAAAACAAAAACTTGAAGTCTTAATATTATGACCAAAACAACTTATTTTGCTACGAAAACAAAGTCATAATTTTATTAGAAATAATGTCATTTTAGTAGCTTTGAGTTGAAATATTAAAGAAAAAATTCTTTCAAAAAAAGTCAATGCTATGAGAAAGTACGGCGGCGTATTAGGGCCACATCAAAAATAAATTACAAGATTTAAAGTTGTAATATTACGAGATGTAAAGCGGTCATTTTATGAGATTCAATGTCGTTTTTTTACGTGTCAGAGGGAAACCATAGCATCGTTCTTCGGGAAACTCGTCTGACTTCAGACAAGCTTTTATTTTCAACGGGACAGCGACATCTTTTTCTCCCATTTACTACTTTTATTCTCAAAATCTTGTACTATTATCTCTTTTTAACTTTGTATTTATTTTTTGTATGTGGCCCCAATACGCAGTCGTAAGAAACAAATCAAAATAAAGTTGCAACTTTTGAAAGCTTATCTTGGGGGAAAAGTTATGACGCTATGGGAATAAAATCAAAATATTATATTATCAAATATATATTTACAAAGATTATATTGGAAGAAAGTTTAAAAAAAATGCAAAACTTAAAACAAAGTTGATAATAATTCTAAGCTTTTTCACAAATTTCACAAAGCTGAGATGTGTTTTTTCTTCAAACATACGTAACTTCTATTAGCATATCTACAAACTATCAATGGCATCCGTTTATTTTTCACTGTGTGGCCCCCGCTGGGAAATAGTTGGGACACCCCTGCTGTATATTCGTGACATTTTTTTGTTGTTGTGAATTTTGGTCACTAATTATGAAATGTTCCTACGGTTACATCTCGACACCAGAACACGTCTAATGAGGATCAGGGGCGTCAGCCTCCTCTTGGCCAAAATATCCTTAATAGCCAACAAATGTTTTCATGTGGACATATCCTACTCTTTTTATACGTTTCAAAAATGATGTGTGCACCTATTTAACCTCTGCAGTAAGAGGATGGGTGACATTTCGTTTGGTGACCCAAGTGAAGTGATGTTGCCACCTACTGGACTGGCATGCGTATGACACGGTGACGGCATCGCCCTTTTACGATGCGGCCTTCTCATGGAAATCTACGTAAACCTGGTCCAACCACGGCATTCCCTTTTGTGATGGTGCCAACGTTGGTGGCGACCGGGACGGAAGGTACCCTCGAGTAGAAGCAAAACCCAGTCACCGGACTGGACAGAAAGAGCTGGGTTCAATTTCCGAAGAACTGGCCCAGCATTTCGGAGGAGGCTTCCCCCCCCATTTATTTTCCATAAGTTTTCTGTGTTTGTGTACGGTGTGTAGTCTGTTGAGAGAAGAGATGGTACTAATGATTAACTTTTGTACGTAACAGTAGCGGCCGAGACCCTGTTAGCTGTAAATAGTCGTAGAGGAAGAGAAGCGGATATTTTTGCATCTTTCATGAGATGTCGGGAAAGTAGGCGGAGTTTTCCTGCCGGTCGTACTGTACAGACGTCGCGGTGCTAAGACAGAAGACGGGCGGGGGGGGACGAGTGGACGACAACCCGGGACACCCCTTGCTAGTGAAGTCCAATCAATCCAAAGCGAAAGTTTACTTGAAAGCGGCGGCAGTTGCCTGAATGTTCATTTCCTGCCCCCCACACCCCCACCCCACCCCACCCGAGGTGGCCGACAGCAGCCACTGCAGCCCGGCACAAGGGGGGGTGTAGCAGCGGCAGTGCCTGTCATCGGCCACCAGAGGGCGACGATCCCTGTATCGACGATTGTAATATTGTTTTTAAACAAGTCTTGATCACTGTACTCATGCGAGCACCTTAAAAGCACATCGCCGCCGCTTGTTTACGCGACGTTAACCCCCAAAGCCAAAAGAATCCCCCCCCCCCCAAGACCAAATGTGTTCTCGTCCACGTGTGACTCCGCCCGTCTCTGTCGTCGCCCGGCCACAGGGGGGAGCCAAAGTGACAAGGAGTACCATTTCTACAGAGAGCACCTTTGGGCACGCGCTTGCTGCTCTCACAGCAAGATGGCGCCAAAGCCCTTCGCACCTTTCTGAGCACACTCGGTGGGTCACGTCCCGTCTGTGGTTCGGGTGCGTGAAGACGTGAGGGTGGGCCGGGGATCTTTTCGTATGGTTTAACTTTTTTTCGGTTGGTTTCTTGACGTTTTTTGTACTCTTGCTAAGTAGTTTCCTCCTTTGTGTTCGTGTGAGAACAAAGGCACGCCTCCGGCGTTATCTGTGGTGTGAAGGACACGCCGAGACGTTTCGGGGGTGGACGGAAGGCGTGCTTGCCGTTTTTAGGCATGGACGAAAATCCACCCCCGGAAAGCCACGCCCCTCCCGACGCTGACCCGATTGCGTCACCACGCCAACATGGCCGCCGCTGGTTGTAAACGCAAACAAGTAGTGGTTTGTTGCGCAGCCAGGAGATTTTTCTGGAACGCTTGGCAGACGGGCGGGGTGGATTTTACTTGCGTCGGAGCTCCCTGGTGGTGAATATATTAAAAAAAAAAAAAAAAAACACGGGTGGATGGACGCTGCGTATCACCACGTGACTCGTCTACAGCCGCACACCTCTAAAGAAGCGCCAGGCTTCGCTACACAACAAAAGCAGTTTACCTCGGAAGCTTTCAGCCATCGTCTGACCTTTTTGAACGCTGAGCAGCTCACCTCCTCATGCAAACACAGTCTTACCTCACGGGGCTGGTGGGCGGGGCTTACTCGTCGCCACGGCAACCGCCCGCTCTCTGGCCTTCCTGGCCCCATGAATGCAAATAATTAGGATACACAAAATGTGTCCTAGCTCAGTGTAAAGGCGCCATGTTGGAATGTGCACTCGCAGCATGACGAGCTTTTCTTTACAGGTTGAGTAATTATTCGGATTAATCACAGGAAACAAGCATTGAAAAAGTCATCTTTTAAAATACTACAAATGCAGTAAGCGTCCCCCCCCCCATGTGTTTTAAGTGCCAATTACTTGTGAATTCCTGTGACCCAGTAAGAGACTTGCACATGATATACTGTGTTTAAGGACAAAAGAAAGCATACTGACTGAAACATGAGGATACAATCTTAATAATGAAATAAATAAAATGTTTGTAACCAAACGACTCTGCTGATGTCACTTTGGTGTTCACGTGAAGTGCCTACCGATGGACGGGTGTTATGCTGCCCCCTATGGTTGAAGCTGGTGAGTGCAGCCGGAAGAATTACAGGACTGTGCCTTTTGTCAAATTGTAGTATTTTTTTATTAGTTTGGTAAATTACGACTCTATTTTATTTTGATTTCATTTTGCAACTTTTAAAATTTTGCTATTCCAATTTTTTCTTGCATGTAATTAAAACTTAAAAAAATGATTTTTGAACTACAGCTTTTCTCAGGAGCTTACTTGCATTTAGTTCAATGCTACAATAGCATAATAATACACCTTAATTCTTGCACTTCTTGTACAAGGCGGCGCTTGTAAAGTTGCAATTTATTTTCATAACTTTTCAGAAATTTGTCTTTTTTTCCCCATGTAGCATTCCAACTTTATCCTCATAGCTTGACTTGTTCTCATCGTTGTCTTTTCCCTTGGTTGACTTACATCCCGCCAAGAAGCTACTTGTCCTGTCGGTCGGCTTCCCAACAGATACGATTCCATGGCAGGAGAAAACGGCACATTTTGTTGCACCCCCGCCAATAAGTGTTTGAATGAAAGACAAAGGAATTTGAAATACAATTTATCACAGAGAAGTGTACTTTTTCTTCACGGTGCATTTTTTCACGACGATATAAACGCAACAGAAAAAGAAACGCCTGTGAACATTGTGTTTACATTTAAAACATTCACACGCCGCAGTAAACCGTGGATGAAATACATTTGCTTGAATTTCCCCTGGACGTTTAACATATCCTCATCCTTTGAGGTGAAATGTCATCATGTAGCTTTCGTACAATGTAAAGCCAAAAATGTAACAGTCCTCCAGCAGGGGGCGCACTACACATTCACGCTGCAGCATCCTACCTAGCAACTGCTTCCAGCCTACAAGAGGCTGCTGTTGACGTTTGTGACGTCGCTCGACAACTCTCTCGAATCTGATGCCATCACGTCAACGCGGGAACATCGCCAAGGTATAAAAATAGATTGAAGGCATCCAAGTCTAGAAAAACCAAACAAAACCTTACAGTAACGCTCCTCTGGGGGATGCGTTGTGACCTTTTAACCAGCCAAAAAGTGTCCCCGCTTTTCTGCCTGCTGTTGATCGTTGACGTCTCCTTTGCAAGGCTTTGCAGACACAGGGAAGTAAAATACTGCGGAGGGGGCAAGGCATGTGATCTTTCCCTCGGGGGAGGGGCGGAGTTAAGAGTTTGGAGGTCACTGAGGTCAGAGGGCAAAGAATAGGATGAGGACGAAGAGGAGGACGGCCACCAGTACAGCGATGGCGCACCACTGCCGGCGGCCTGCAGACACAACAGGAAGTTGTCGAGAGTAACTCCTGTTGCCATGGTAACAGTGCCTGTGTGTGTGTGTGTGTGTGTGTGTGTGTGTGCACGTACTGCTGGTCATGTGAGAGACCTTCTCTAGCTTCTTGAGAACAGAGTCCATGCGGGACGACGTCTGGTCCATCTCGTCCGTAAAGTCCCCCAATATGCTGCAAGAGCGTCCACAATGTAAGGCTATTCTCAGCACTCTTTCAAAATAAGGGCATTTATTTCCTGCAATTTTCAAATCTTTTTCAGTCCATCAACGTTTTTACAGTCGTTAAGTCATTTTCAGTTATTTCATTATATCGTAAGTCATGATTGAGATTATATTTGAAGGATTTTTTCCCAGCAATATGACTATTCATGTAATGTTACTACAGCTGTCAATTGATTGAAATATTTCATTGCAATTAATTGCAGAGTTAACTCAATCGCAAAAAGGAATATGTTTTTCTCTATTAGGAGGAACTGTGGTAAACAATTGGATACTACTGTACAATAACTACAACTTTTATCTAAAAGGGATATCAATTTTGGAAATATGTGGCATTATTTTATTTAAAAACGTCAAACATGAAGAAATCGCCAAGTTTTTGCATGTTTGATGTTTTGCCCACTTTGGTTGAACGCACCTTCTAATTTTGTCCCTTGCCGCACTGATAGGCTAGACTGTATTTTTCCCGCTTTTCTTTCACCTCATATTTGCTCCCAAATGCTGATACTCTGTGGGGAAAGCATAAAGCTAAGATTTGATGACCTCATTGAGTGCTAATGTGCATATTTGTTCGGCGCACAACTTCTCTGAAAAACGAGTCCAGGCTAGTACTCGTGGACGTTGGCTCTGCTTTTAATTTGATGTTGTTCCTGTCCTAGTTTTGCACAAAAAAAAAATCATATAAATTAGGTCGCTATAATGTACGTATGTTTCACTGATGTGTTGATGACGTGCCAGTGCTTGTGCTAGTGGCTTGCATCTAAAAAAAAAAAAAAAAAAAACAACATTCATTTGTTAGGACAGTCGTATGCCAGGGTACCTCTATAAAAATGACAATTACTAAATTTGCCAGGACTTTGAAGCTAAATTGACTTTGATTTTCCTCACAAAATACAACTAACAATCAATATTTGTCATATTTAACTTTTAGCCCTTATTTTTGTCTCATGAAATTGACTTTAACAAGACTGCAAGTTTTCTCTCTAAACATTACAAAATCTTTTTGACTCTGTTCTTGTAATATTTTATTTGATTCAGTGTTGTCCTGATGCTCCTTGTGGGTGAAAGTTAATCGTTTCCTAAAATGAGCAAAAGAAAGAAAAAAAAAAAAAGCAAGAAGAGCTACAAGACTGAAAACAAAAGTGAGAAGATAAAAAAAAGAAGATAGAAGAGCCAATAAAGAAGAGCATAAAGACCAAGAGGACAATGAAAAAGAGCAAAAAGATCAAGAACAAAAAAGAGGAATGGTGGGAAGAGCAAAAAGATCAAGAAAAGAAGGGGGAAAAAGTCCAAGAATAATAAAAAAAAAGTGCAAAAACACCCAGGACAGCAAAACAACCAAAGAAAGAGAAGAGAAACAATAAGAACAAAGCTCAAAAAGAGGTGCAAAAACACCTCGAAGAAGAGCAAAAATGCCCTAGAATAACAAGAAAATGAAAGAGGCTAAAAAGAAGTGCAAGACAAAGAAGCAAAAAAAAACAAACAAGAAAAAGTGCAAAAACCAAGACGAACAAAAAGGCCAAAAATAAGAACAAAAATAACAGCAGAAACAAGAAGAAGAATAAAAAAGACCAAGAAGAAGAGCAGGAAGATCAAGACGACAGTGAAAAACATGCATCAAAGGCAAGGAGGATGTGCACTCACATGGCCTGCTCATCGAGTTCGTCTCCGATGCGTCCTGACATGTCTTTGAGGACTCGGATGCTTCCGGACACCAACTCTAGATGATCGTCCTGCTCCTGCATGATCAGCTACGCCCACGCACGCACTCACACACACACAATTCATTCCCATGGGGTCTTGCTATTCTGCGCTTGTAGTTCAGTGAATGACATGAAGATGGGATTTAAAAAGGCAGCCCGTTCAAGTGATGAATCGATGGCCGGGATGTTTTCATTCAACAATCCTGACAGGAGAGCGGGCTAGCGAGCACTTTTTTCACCCAACGTTTGCGTTTGACTCTCGTAAAGATGGACAGTGGGGGAGTCAAAGGTGAAAAGTGACAAATTACAGCAGAACCTCCACCTACAAAAACCTCATAATAGGAATTGGGCTGCGAAGATATTTTTTAACGAAAAAGAATTTCATTCATTCATTTTCTATGCCGCTTATCCTCATTAGGGTCATGGGGATGCTGGAGCCTATCCCAGCTGGCTTTGGGCGAGAGGCGGGGTACACCCTGGACTGGTCGCCAGTCAATCGCAGGGCACATATAGACAAACAAACATTCACACTCACATTCATACCTATGGACAATTAAGAGCGGCCAATTAACCTAACATGCATGTTTTTGGAATGTGGGAGGAAACCGGAGTATCCGGAGAAAACCCACACACGCACGGGGAGAACATGCAAACTCCACACAGAGATGCCCAACGGAGATTTGAACCCAGGTCTTCCAGATCTCCTGACTGTGTGGCCAATGTGCTAACCACTCAGCCACCGTGCGGCCCGAAAAAGAATTTGCTATATGAAAATGAAAATAAAAAGAGCCACCCAGATTTTTGAATGTTCTGCACCGCCATACAAGCTGTCCTCCCCTGCCCCAAAGTAATGGACGCCAAACGCCATAAAACCAAAGAAGAAGAATCTGCCCTCCCATTGGTTAATCTCCCATCATCCTCTTCCTCCTAACGATGGCCAACCACGGCGTCCCTTTGCTCAGCGCACCGGAAAGCCCCCGTCCATTGTTAAAAGTTAAAAATGTAAAAAATCATAGTGTTAAGTTTAGTATGTAACGTAGCCTATTCATTTAAATAAAGTTACAGTACGTAAACTTGCGTATGACTTCTGCCATCTGTCAAAACTCCGTTCCTCCTCCGCCAAGCTCACTCGACCCGAAAGGTCAAGTGTCATTTTTCATAACATTTGTTATTATTTCTGCTTTGGCATCTTTGAGTGGAGTTGTTTTCCCCGTGTGTGTGCGTGCGTGTGTGCGTGCGTATGGGTTTTCTCCGGGTACTCCGGTTTCCTCCCACATTCCAAAAACATGCATGTTTGATTAAATTGTCCACAGGTAAGAACATGAGAGTGAATGATTTTTTTTGTCTTGCGACTGACCGCCGACCAGTCCAACCTGACGTGTCGGACACCTGCAGCAACCACCCACCAAAACACCAGAAGCGGAACTGGAAAAGTTAAAAGACCAGTTTTGCTTCACGTGTGACCAAACATGCAGTGTATAAAAAGCAACATTAACATGTAAACTGCCCAATTCTTTCCACTGACCCGGATGAGCCCTCATACAAAGGGAAAAAAACACTGTTCTGCACATTTAATACTGCATACATTGTAATACAATATAATGTAATAATAAACCTGAAATAGAATCTACTGTATATTGAATTCTAAAAGTTTCTAACCTTTAATACGCAGCAATGTGCAGTACAGCATTTAAACTGGCAGAGACGTCGTACGTAGCGTACGTACACTTCCGCCATGCCTCCAGTAGGGTATACTACGGGTATGCTGCAGAACAACATGCACTTGTCGAGCGCAGGTCAAGTTAGGCCAGCATATGTGAATGGATGGCGGATGCCCGGGCTAAGATATCTGCTTTAACTCTTGCCCGAGCGTTCCCGAAAGCCGCCATCTTTGCTGAACAGCCGACGGACAACAAGACTGACGGCCGACAATGATGACAGGGAAGCCGGCGTGTTTGACGGTGAAATTTCCCGGCTGTTCTAGTCCGATGCAGAAGATGGATTTGTGGGAGAAGAGGGATTACAAATACAGTGAGTCTATTGTTACGTACTACAATCAAGTTTAATTAAACTCACTCTTTTGCTTCCGTTGCCTTTTTTTGTACGCCGTATGTTTTAGCACGCACCTTAAAATATGCTAACTCCGAAAAAAACAAGTTTTGGTAAGATCGACAAACTTTTGTAAAGCAAATTAAATTTTGTAAGCTAAAGGCAAAAAAATCAGAAAGGTATTTTCGTATCCCAAATTTTTCGTATTCTGGGGCATTCGTATCCCGAGGTTCCCTGTAGATAGATGGATACTTTATTCATCTCCAAGAGAAATAATATACATTATACTAAGGGTATCCTTTGACGTGTTATTGGACATATACATCACAGTGATGTCATACCATCACACCGTTTTGTCTTTAAAACAGCTTGAAGGTTCCTAATAACTCTCAGGATCCACAATTTATGCCAGCTTCGGTTCTTATATTGTTTATGACGTTTTACGAGACGCTCTCCACTTGGATGCAATAATTTCACCCGTGTCAGATTGGTAAATAGTTGTTGCATCCAGAGCGGAACGGGTCACTGGGGGAAAACGGTGTAATACACAAGGCACATCTACATGTGGCGCTGTGAACACGCACGTACGCACCAATCTACAGAGGAAGAAAGAACGCACGGGCATAAGTCGTCTCGCGCTTTCCAAGGCTCGTCTAGACTTATGACAAAGTCGAAGTACTTCTGTTCTGTTTCAGGTCACCCAGAACACTGTTTCCGTGTGGATGAAAAGGTGAAACAATAAAATCCTTGCTGTTTTGACCGAAAATCGTTTCTGTGTGGATAGCCCCTTATATATCTACTTGTTATTTTTGCACTGCACGGGAGAGACACCTCACTCACGCTATTAAAACAGTAACTTTAACTTAGTAATCATACTTCAATGAATGCAGTACTTTTTTGTTACCTGTTGTTGTTCTTGCTGTTCCTGAATGTATCTGGAGTTGGTTGACACCAGGTGGGCCTCCAGACCCGTTGACCGTTCCGGGACAGACGACGCCAGCAGGGTCTGACAGACCAAAAACCAAATGTTTGCTGTTTGTTTCTGCAGAAGGTGGGAATAGGAAACAAAAAAGCTCTCAAACCCATCCCGTTACAGCGTGCACAGACCTGCTTGCTCTTCTTCTCCGTCTGGGCCACTGCTGACGGACTGGACAAATGATCTTTCATCTCCTGCACAGCACAAAAAACGGAATCAGGGCCACAATCTGAGAAGGTCCGCTTGCAGAATGAGATTACAAACAAATAAATGTTAACTTAACCTGCACAGACTTTCTGGTTCGCTCCACAAAGTCTCTCCTCTCTTGAAGCTCGTCTTCACCCAGACGGAACTTCCCAGGATTGGACTCCACGATACCTAAGCCAGCCACTCAAGAATCAAATTTGGTTGCCATGATGATGAGGGAAAATATATTCTCCCTATTACAAGCCAGTCTACATAGAGCAAAGTGATTGGACGGTGCAAGCACAAACCAGAAGTCATGTAAATGGGCTTATTTGTCGTGAAATTTGTGGCTGAATTGCACACTCAAGAGTTTCCCGTTTATTACGTACCGTCCCTTTAAAAAAATAATAAGTGTCACAAGACAGAGCTGAGGTAAAACTTAAGTATCATGAACAAACACGCTCATCACTATCAACTCAATAATGGAACGTCAAAGCTTGTTGAAAAAAAAACTACAGGGGGAAACTACAGACACTACAGGGTGTGATGGCTATCTTCTGGAACTGCAGACAACAAAGAGTGAGTTTGTTTTGAAAACAAGACATGTGACACTCATGTGGAGGAAGATGCGGGGATCGGCAAGGATACTGATGGTCTCGCTGAGGTCCTCCAGGTCCCAGTCGATGGCTCGCAGGCAGTTGCGCAGCTCATTAGTGCTCCAGTCCAGTTCATCGCGACTCACCTGACCGTGAAAGAAAGAGAACACTCCATATCTAGATAAAAACTATTACCTGCAGGATGTATTGTAGCTACAAATGACCAAAGGTGCCATGTGCCCAGGGATGAAAAACACAAAAACAAATAATAAATAAATATTAATATTTGTTCCTTGCACTGTATTATAAATGTATTTTCTGTATGATTCCAGTCATTTTTATAATTTTCTAATTTGAATCGCTGAAGTGGCAAATTTCCTTGATCAAAGGCTGGGAAAAAACCTAATGTGAGGCTACCATGAACATTGCTTATCGGCTCAGTGGAAAAGCCCCACATGACTGAGCAATGTCTAATGTAAGTGTGATGTCATTATTATTGCCAAACAGACAATAAAAAACAGTGGTGTAAACTATTTGCCCCCTCCCTGACTTTTTGTCACACTTAAATGTTTCTGCTCATTAAAAATAGTTAACTTTTAGTCAAACATAACATAATTGAACACAAAATGATGACTGCCAAGACTTTTTGGAAAATATCTTGTGGACTGACGAGACAAAAGTTGAACTTTTTGGAAGGTGCGTGTCCCGTTACATCTGGCGTAAAAGTAACACAGCATTTCATAAAAAGAACATCATAGCAACAGTAAAATATGGGGGTGGTAGTGTGATGGTCTGGGCTTGTTTTGCTGCTTAAAGACCTGGAAGGCTTGCTGTGATAGATGGAAGCATGAATTCTACTGTCTACCAAAAAATCCTGAAGGAGAATCCTCAGGCATCTGTTGGTCAACTCAAGCTAAAGCCATCTTGGGTGCTGCAGCAGGACAATGACCCAAAACACACCAGCAAATCCACCTCTGAATGGCTGAAAAAAAACAAATTGAAGACTTTGGAGTGGCCTAGTCAAAGTCCTGACCTGAATCCCATTGAGATGCTGTGGCATAACCTTAAGAAGGCGCTTCATGCTAGAAAAGCCTCAAATAAAGCTGAATTACAACAATTCTGCAAAGATGAGTGGGCCAAAATTCCTCCAGAGCGTGTAAAAGACTTGTTGCAAGTTATGGCAAACGTTTGATTGCAGTTATTGCTGCTAAGGGTGGCCCAAGCAGTTATTAGGTGCAGGGGCAATTACTTTTTCACACAGGGCTATGTGGCTTTGGATTTTTTTCTCCCTAAATAATAAAAACATTCATTTAAAAACTGCATTTTGTGTTTACTTGTGTTATTTTTGACCAATATTAAAATGTGTTTGATGAGCAGAAACATTTTGTGTGACAAACATGCAAAAGAATAAAAAGTCAGCAAGGGGGCAAATAGTTTTTCACACCACTGTACATGGAAATGTCACATGTGAGGCACGTGCAGTACCACTGCGTCCTGAAAGAATGGGTGGGCGTGCTTGAGCAGGACCAGCATTAATGCTTATTATATTATTTTTCAGGAGCAGGTGAAAATAGTGGCAAACTGGCAATGCAATCATGTATAATTTAAACATTTAGTATTTAGCATGTTATATGGTAGAATATTATGCTAATACAGGGAGGGAAAAAAGTATTTGAACCCCAACTGATTCTGTAAGTTTGCCCACTAACAAAGAAATTATCAGTCTATAATTTCAATGGTAGGTTTGTTTGAACACTGAGAGACAACGACAAAAAAATCCAGAAAAATGTGTTTCAAAAAGAGTTATAAATTAATTTGCATTTCCATAAGGAAAATAAGTATTTGATCCCCTATCCGTCAGCAAGATCTCTAGCTCCCAGGTGGATCTTATACAGGTAACGAGATGACATTGGCAGCTCTCTCAGCTCGTTACCTGTATAAAAGAGACCTGTCCACAAAAGCAGTCAATCAATCCAGATGCCAAACTCTGCAACATGACCAAGACCAAAGAGCTTTCCAAGGATGTCAGGGACAAGATTGTGGACCTGCACAAGGCTGGAATGGGCTACAAGACCATCGCTAAGCAACTGGGGGAGAAGGTGACAACAGTTGGTGCAAAATGGAAGAAACATAAATTAACTGCCAATCTCCCTCGGTCTGGAGCTCCATGTAAGATCTCACCTCGTGGAGTTTCAATGATAATGTGAACGGTGAGGAATCAGCCCAGAACCACTTGGGAGGAACTTGTCAATGATCTCAAGGCAGCTGGGACCATAGTCACCACAAAAACAGTTGGTAACACACTAC
>QODF01000109.1:1237634-1256198 GCA_024372805.1 Oostethus manadensis | reverse complement strand
ATTTACCGGTCGATCTACGTCCCTACCCTCACCTATGGTCATGAGCTTTGGGTAGTGACCGAAAGGACAAGATCGCGGGTACAAGCGGCCGAAATGAGTTTTCTCCGCAGGGTGGCTGGGCTCTCCCTTAGAGATAGGGTGAGAAGCACTGTCATCCGGGAGAGACTCGGAGTAGAACCGCTGCTTCTCCGCATTGAGAAGAGTCAGATGAGGTGGCTTGGGCATCAGGTCAGGATGTCTCCCGAACGCCTTCCTGGGGAGGTGTTCATGGCACGTCCAACCGGTAGGAGGCCTCAGGGAAGACCCAGGACACGTTGGAGAGACTACGTCTCTCAGCTGGCCTGGGAACACCTCGGCATCCGCTGGGAAAAGCTAGACGAAGTAGCCGGGGAGAAGGACCTCTGGGCTTCCCTGCTTAGGTTGCTGCCCCCGCGACCCGACCTCGGATAAGCGGAAGAAAATGGATGGATGGATGGATGGATGGATGGATGGATGGATGGATGGTCTTTAGGTGGTATGCTTAGTGGCCGTTCTAGCTGTTGGCCATACGGGCAATTGCCCTTTCTCTTGTAGGATCACCACGAGGCAGAAAGAAAAAAAAAAATCCCATTTATTTCTGTTCAGCGCTCATCAAGGCAGGATGTGGGTCAGATGGGCGTCCTCTATAGGTGGGGTCCTCGCACACCCATGTTACTCAGACGTCCTCAAATATCCACCATGTGACGTGACCAAACCAAACAGAGTATGGGGCCCGGTGGTCACGTCACAGCTGTGCCTCAGCCCACGTGTTATATGGTTAAAAGAGTAAATTACAACATTAGCTGCTCAAAAATATAATATTTTGTTGTTAAAATTATATTATAGTTCACACCAAGAGTCTCAAACATGCTCATTCGCTACTAAAATTTGAAATAAAAAGGGGGAATTGTGAGGTTTAGCCTAGACTGCTAGAGATGATGCAAGCCTTGACATTAAGCTTTCCAGATGCCCATTATCTAAACTTACTTGCCCAATGCTGAAAGTGATACCAATTCAAATTCATAACAAAATTCATTAAACGCATACAAGAAAATTTGTATTTATTATAATTTACTATATACTATTAAAGGAATAAAAAAGGGAGCAAAACCAGCTCAATGTCAACATTTACACATTTCAAACGTAATAAACACATTTTATTGTACAATGATGACGTGCTAAAATACACACAAAACAAATAAAGACCACGACACAATGTAATTTTAGCACAAATAACACAAGCTCCATCTGGCAGAGTAACCTGGGTAGCTAATAACATGTACTCTGATTGGCTCTTTTAAACATAAGCACGTCCCTGATTGGTCAGTTAAATTGAGCGACGTGAAAGAACCGGTAAGACACACTCAAAGCGGTAGTATTTGGGTATAAGACCAACACAAGCCTATTAACACAATAATGCTGTGGAGAATAATCCCTTGCCCTGTCGGGCAACTCATCAAGCCCGGGCAGATTGTTTACTTGGCCCGGGCAAGCGTTAATGTCGGGCCCGTGTTGTTGTTGTTGTTGTTATATTTGCCCGTCCGCCCGGGGACGTCATTAAGGCCTGCACCGCCGGGTGTGCTCACCTGAGTTCCATCCTGCAGTAGCTCCTCCCACCTGTCAAACAGGCTGCGCGCACGCGCCGTGGCCTTCTGCACCTCCCTGCAATCACACACACCCTATATTATCACACATTTTCTTTGCAAGTTTAGCTACTTTTAAAGCCTCCGTTTAAACTAACTTGGCATCCTTCCGTGACTTCGCAGCTTCTAGTTACCGTCAGAAAAAAGACCAGCAAACAGTGGAAGAAAGGAATGCAGAAAAGCGCCGGTTAGAGGAAGCGGGGGTGACATTTTGTTTGCTACACACAAACAAGACATGGACGCGCTGGTAGCATTCAAGCTAGTTAGCCGCCCCAAACTCCGCTGACATAAACTTTCTTTGCCTCACACGGCGCCCCGCGTCGGTTTAGTCGTGCACAGTAAATGTTTTCGCTCATTTGTAAAGCTGTTTTTATTTCGTTCTTACCCCTTCACGACGAAAAACGGGTCCTCCAGCGACATGGTTCTTCCGGGTGTGTTAAGCTCCTGCGCATGCGCTGCAGGCAGGCGACGGCCAGGCCTCAGCGTAAACTTTCACTTTTTTTTTTTTTTAAACCTCTCCATAAATATTACTTATACTGAAGTGAGTGTTACAGTTATAGATCCAGCAAATGCATTCATTATAATAACCAAGAAGGTCGTTTTTTAAAAAATTAGGCAATTCAGATGCTTGACTGGAACCGTTTGTACACAAACAGTTGCCATGGTAACACTTCCCGCCCCCGCAGTCTCGCCCTTGACAACATAACAAAATAAATATCATACAAATAGGCAAATGAGGGCAGGAAAGAAATAAGATGCATGCTCAGCAAACCCCTCCCTGTCCATTTGCCCCTTTTTGTGGCGCTCCATCTGTCCCGTCCTCGTCCTGTCTCTGGCTCTCCCTTCCTTCCTTCCTGTCCTCATCCTGTTTCCTCCACTTTTCCCCTCCCTCCCTGGCCTGGGCCACTTGTCACCCATATTGTAAAATTTGGGGAGTGAAAAAAAGCTTGTCTGACTTTACTGTATAGTATAAACATGTTTAGTACAAAGCAAACAAAACAACAGCAGAAAAGTGCTAAAGTAACGAGAAAGAGCTGAAATGCGGATACTAATGGAACAGACAGTTTTATTATAATGTGTTAGTGAGGGCAAAAGGCAGTGCCACATCTATCTTCAGCGAGCAGGCCAGAAGCTGGAAGGTACAATAATTGTTTTGGTTTTTATTTGTCACGTGATGCATTAAAGTTTGGATCTTCTGCACAAATGTTCTTGTTGGTCCACATGGGAGGCATTTTTGTTACTCCAGGTCCTGTTCAATAAATTAGAATGTGACCAGAAAGTTGATTTTTATCGGTAATTTCATTCAAAAAGTGAAATTTGTATATTATATACATTCATTACAAACATACTGATATATTTTAAAAGTTTATTTCTTTTTATTTTGATTATAACTTAAAACTAATGAAAATCCCAAATCCAGTATCTCAGAAAATTTGAATATTACTTATGACCAACAAACAAAGGATTTTAGAAATGCTGGCCAACTGAAAAGTATGAACATGAAAAATATTTACACGTCCAACACTCAGTACTTGTTGGGGCTCCTTTTGCCTGAATTACTGCAGCCATATGGCGTGGCATGGAGTCGGTCAGTCTGTGGCCCTCTATGGAATCACAGGAGTTCCAAAATTAAAAGGAAATACATGTGGAAATATAAAGAGAATCAATAAAGCAAAAATTCTACAAATGAAGTAGGTAATTACATTTTGTTTTTGCTTTTTCATTTTGTCATTGCTTTTTGGGTATTTTCTTTTGCTTTTTTTCATTCGAACGTTGATTTTCCTCTTTTGTCTTTGTTTGCTTTTCCTCTTTGCATTTATCGGATGCCTACCGCTAAATTGTAAAAGCAATGTCAATTCATGGTCCTGTCCTCATGTCCTTCTTTATGTATTAGCTACTGTATGTTCAAATGTAGCTCAGAGCTCGAGTTACCGGAAGCGGGTGACGGACAGGGAGTAACATCACTATCGCATCACCATGCACATACTTTGTGCCAATGTCTTACACGATGGAGTCCACATTGAAACTGCTGACAGAAGCGGCTAACAGGCTGGATGGGACTAGTCACCCTGACTGAAGGACCCACCTAGGCTTTAATTGATGAGCTCCTTCCCACAATTTAAGTTTTTTTGTTGTGGATCATTAAAATCGTTTGCTTTAGTGACCGTCTGGAAAGAAAAGCCGCAGGATCTTGACCCTCCATGCCCCGAGTAGGAGGCCCATGCCCTAGACCTTGATTTCCATCCATCCATCCATCCATCCATTTTCTTCTGCTTATCCGGGTCTGGGTCGCGGGGGCAGCAGCTTCAGTAGGGAAGTCCAGACTTCCCGGTCCCCAGCGACCTCTTCCAGCTCCACCGGGAGGACACCAAGGCCTTCCCAGGCCAGCTGTGAGACATAGTCCTTCCAGCGTGTCCTAGGTCTTCCAAGGGGCCTTCTCCAGCCTGGGCATGCCCGAAACACCTCACCAGGGAGGCGCTTGGGAGGCATCCGGACTAGATGCCTGAGCCACCTCAACTGGCTCCTTTGTGAAGGAGCAGCGGCTCTACTCTGAGCTCCTCCCGGATGGCCGAGCTCCTCACCCTTGATTTCCAAGGGATGCAGAATCCTTTTTGTCCTTAGCCCAAGTGAGACGGTTGCTGACGCTGTCTTTAGTTGAAGAGTGGCTTTGACACAAGGAATATGATAGCTAAAAGCCATGTCTTGCATACGTCTGTGCGTGGTGGCTCCTGAAGCACTGACTCCAGCTGCAGTCCACTCTCCCCGACATTTTGAAAGGGTTCTGTTATCCCTACTGCATGCGGATATACCACATATTTTCCTTTAATGCAACTTTCTGTTAATGTCTGTCGTAGACACAGAGCTCTTCAGCAATTACATGTTTTGTGTTTTGAGCTTTTTGCGCAACGTGTCAATGATCGTCTTTTTGGGTAAAAGTCAGCAGTCTTCCCTGTCATTGAGTAGCCTACAAGAACAGACTGAGAGATCATTTAAAGGCCTTACACTTAGAAATACACTTTGGAATATGTCAGTGTGTGTGCAGTTCATCCATATGATATATGAATTTCACCATTTGAATAGAACGTCAACTTTAATTTATCTAGCAACACCTGTGTTTTGCACAATCACAATTTGAAAAAACCAAAAGGAAGCTGCGGGAGTTTATAAATAGACGACCGTCCTGACCCTTGCCCCCGTGGTGCCTTCAAGTGCGCCTTGTATGGATGACCTACTTGCGGCCTGTTCTACAGTATAACCCGCCTTACAGAGCGCTACAGAACACAATTAATAATACTAATAATAACTAATAATAATTAGGTATAAAAGTGTAAAGTGTGATTTGTGGTCAACGGTCTTTGTATAAGACAACGTCAAGTGTGTAGCGGTCAAACATTGCCTGCAAGTCTCACACACATGCACAAACACATACATGCACAGGCACATTCCTCACCAAGCCATTTGGCCTCAGGCGGAGGCAGTACCACAACACACACACTCATAATGCGTTGCCATAGTGACCAGTTGCGGTGCAGACACAAAGCGAGGTCACGGCTCGTTGTGTCCTTGTAAAAGCTACCATCAAATGAGGGCTTAATTGGTGTAAGGATTCATTACATCACATTCAGGAAGTGTCTTTTACAACCGCTTACCCCCTGAGGGGCCTGTCAGCTTCCTATTTGTGAGGCGGCACATTTAAACGTGTATTATATACGTGACAGCAAAAAGTAAAATAATAACAGCCGTAAAAAGGACAATGCAAGTAAACTGAACGGCAGATTAAAAATAATATAGACTTCAATGGCAATATAGTTAAATAAAAACATGTTTAAGGTAATAAATGAAGACAATAGGGAGTGCAATTGTAATTTAATTTTTTACCTCTATCATAGTAACAAACGTGGTCTGAAGGAGACATGTTACAAGTCGTCTTACATAACGTGCAGTGCACTAGTGTTGTCTATTTTTAGGGCTACGGACACATAGCATACATACCTGCTGCGATGACGTCAGCGAGAGAAAAGCAAATGTGCGGCGTTTAGGTGACGCTGTAAAGTTCAGCTCACGCTCTCCAGCCCAAGTCAGCTGGCCTGAGCGTGAAACACGCTGTAGGGCCAAACGGACGGTCACGTGGTCCGTTGCCATGGCTACACCTCGTGGTCCCCCATGATGTATGCAGCAGCATTGGAACTACACACATTCATTCATTCATTTTCCATGCCGCTTATCCTAATTAGGGTCGCGGGAATGCTGGAGCCTATCCCAGCTGGCTTTGCTTCGTTTAAAGACGACTCGGCAACAAGGCACACGTACAGTTCACACGTAAACTGGAACGGAATAACATGCTTCCAATCGGTCCGTGAATGCACCGTGACAGCGACTGCCTTTTGACCTGGCGCCGCTCTCCTTGCTTACACCGGCTGTCGCGCCATATAAGGAGCGTTGGTGACGTCGGCGGGGAAGAGGACGGACGTGAACGTCACGGCGTTTCCACTCTGCACCTCCCCTGGGGACTTTACAACCGGAAAAGCCATATACGGGAACGCGCGGGAGTGACGTATGTGACTCGTGTAAAGCGTGTGAGAAGCGCCCGTGAAATCGGACAAGCGCAGGACGTGACGTCACCGACTTTTCGTGAAACTGTTTATGTGACAACGATTCCAGGCGACGACGACAGCCCGCGAGGTACATTTTCAGCCTACGAACATCCCGACACGTCAACAAACCGGAATATTGAGGAATCTCGAGTGTGTAGGACGAAGAAAGGATTAAACGTGAAGCGGAAGAAGAGCAAACGAGGACGGGAACTACTAAACACAAACAAGCTGGACGGAACAGATGTGCGCGTGCGTGTAGCAGGTGTGGGCGGGGCCTGCTGGGCGAGGAATCCGCTGTGACGTCACAGAGGTCATAAAAAAAACCCTGCTCGTCGAAAGCTCTCAATTCTCCTCAGTGACGCCTTGTTCCCTCTTTAAACCAAGCGTCCCGAACCGAGACCGGATAAGAAACTTTTTCAAAGTCCACTTTTTTGTTTCCTTTTCAAATCGTCGGCTTTGTCGTCGCGCCAACACCGCGATACTCTTAAGAAACCGCGCGTAAACTCGCACCGACCACAATGAGTGACACGACGGCGACGGAGGTGAACGCGGAGGCCCGCAGGGTTCTAGCTGTGTCCATAAGCAAGCTGTACGCGTCCAGGACCCAAAGAGGCGGACTGAGACTCCACCGGAGCCTCCTGTTGTCCCTGGTCATGCGCTCGGCCCGGGACATCTACCACTCGTCGTCGCCGCCGCCCGCGGAGAGCTGCCCGGAGGAAACGCCCGAGCTGGATTCGCCCCAGCCGGAGCCGACCCCCGCCGAGGTGAGCCTGACGGCGGGGGGAGGTGCGCACCAGGAGGCAGACACGGTGGAGGACATGGAGGAGGGGGAGCCGGTCGAGGACAAAGAGAACCAGAGCCCGACGAGGCGCTCCAGGAAGCGACGAGGAAAGACGTCGGCGGCGCCCGACTTCCTCCCTAGCAAGAGGGCGAGGCTGGAGCCGGGAGAGGAACGTCACTCCGCCGCGCTCCCGCCGGCCAGCTGCCGCCTGGGACCCGCGGAGTCCCTCACGGCTGTGTCCCTTAACCGGGCCATACCGGCCTGCTGAGACCACTGACGCGGCTCCACTGGACTTTGGAGCCGAGTGCTGGTGTTTTTCCTTACACACGAGTAGTCTGGAGCTGACCCACATCCACGGTCCCGGCGCTGGACAGTGCCGGTCCAGAGGAGCGAGCTCTCCCAGTGGAAAAGTTGGGATTGAAGCGATCCAGCGGGCTGAGTCACACAAGAGGAACCGGCCCGGAGCAGAAGTGACTCACCAAAAAGAGCTGCCTCAAAGTGTGAAGGAGCAGGAAGTGGGGTGGTCAGCGGTTGCCCACCCCAGACACAGACACGCTCTGCTGCTGTGGACCAACACGGTGCTGCTTGCATCTTTGAAACGTGCCTGTGCATTCAAACATCCCATAATAATTCTCCTTATGTACCTCACCTGTAAGCTGCTGCTGTGTTTTCAAAACCAACTGTGAATAAAGTGTTCAATGGAACCACCGTGTTTCTGTTGTCGTGACTGTTCACACCATGTGGGCCAAAGATCAACAGGTTCAATCCTTTAAAGAGGAACCGGGCCTGCCACCAGTCTGGAGCCTCTAATCCAGCGCTTGCACGCCCACACACACACTGGGTCACACGGCTTCCTGTGGATTTCAACACAATTATGAATCACATCCTCTCGGTGTGACCCGACACCGGCTGCCCACTTCGTCGGGTATGCCAGCTAATAAGATCTGGAACAAAAACCAAAAGACAGGCAACACATTTACCTATACACTTATTTCTGGGAGCTCTACTGTCCAGAACCGGAGGTACAAAATGAACTCTCCCAGTCACTTGCTTTATTTATACCAATAATCTCATTCGGAAAGTGACGTGTTGACATCGTTCCTTTCATTTTGATGATTACAACTGAAACTTAATCCCACATTCAGTATTTCAGAGAATATTACTAACGACCAATAAGAAATGGGATTTTAGAAATGCCGGTTAACTGAAAATTTTGAACAGCACGCTTGCTAGGGGATCTCAAATTACTGCGGCAATACGCAGTAATTTGTAGTAATGTAGTAACATGTAGTCGATCGGTCTGTGGCGGTCCTCCGTTGTTATGCCAGCCCGATTTTCTGGGATAGCTGTCAGTTGTAATCAATCTGTGCACGATGCATGTACAGTGGTGTGAAAAACTGTTTGCCCCCTTCCTGAGTTTTTATTCTTTTGCATGTTTGTCACACAAAATGTTTCTGATCATCAAACACTTTCTAATATTAGTCAAAGATAACACAAGTAAACACAAAATGCAGTTTTGAAATGAATGTTTTTCTTATTTAGGGAGGAAAAAATCCAAAACCACATAGCCCTGTGTGAAAAAGTAATTGCCCCTGCACCTAATAACTGGTCGGGCACCCTTAGCAGCAATAACTGCAATCAAACGTTTGCCATAACTTGCAACAAGTCTTTTACACGCTCTGGAGGAATTTTGGCCCACTTTTCTTTGCAGAATTGTTGTAATTCAGCTTTTTTTGGGGCTTTTCTAGCATGAAGCGCCTTCTTAAGGTCATGCCACAGCATCTCAATGGGATTCAGGTCAGGACTTGGACTAGGCCACTCCAAAGTCTTCATTTTTTTTTTCTTCAGCCATTCAGAGGTGGATTTGCTGGTGTGTTTTGGGTCATTGTCCTGCTGCAGCAACCAAGATGGCTTTAGCTTGAGTTGACCAACAGATGGTCGGACATTCTCCTTCAGGATTTTTTGGTAGACAGTAGAATTGATGCTTCCATCTATCACAGCAAGCCTTCCAGTTCCTGAAGCAGCAAAACAAGCCCAGACCATCACACTACCACCACCATATTTTACTGCTGGTCTTTCACTGTTTGAACAGTCACTGAAAAGCATCAG
Source organism: Oostethus manadensis (assembly GCA_024372805.1). Classification (NCBI taxonomy): domain Eukaryota; kingdom Metazoa; phylum Chordata; class Actinopteri; order Syngnathiformes; family Syngnathidae; genus Oostethus; species Oostethus manadensis. Next base: position 1,247,052 of record QODF01000109.1, on the reverse strand, counting down.
CGTTTTTATGATATTCTAATGTGTTGAGCAGCATACTGCTTGTATACTGGGCAATAGGGGTGCAATGGTGACCATAGGGTTGTTATTTCATGTCTAGAGAGTTTCAACAATGGTAAAAACTGCATTTAGAAGGTTGTTTCATTAAGTAATACGAAATCCTACTTGTGTAAATTTGCTGATCACGGTCGTCGGTTCTGAAACCACCTAATTGTGATAATTGAGAGATCACTGAATGCGACGTGTTCAAAGGGCGTACTTTGTGAACACCATCTCAATTGTTGAACATTTGTACTAAAAGCGAGTTCTGTAACGCAGCAGTCCCCAACCTTTTTTAACCCACGCACGTCCAACGCATCGATTAGTTCCAGTTCCACAAAAGGAAGGAAGCTAATTAGCTAAACAGCCGGCGAGTGCTGAGTAGTTGACTCGTTGGAGAACAGCGCTTTTGATGGTTCTGTGCAGACCTGCATGGCACTCGGTCAACACTGACCTGGAATTCCAGCCATAGTGGACCATCAAAATGAAAAGCATCCCATCCGTCTATTTTCTATGCCGCTTATCCTCATTAGGGTCGCAGGTATGCTGGAGTCTATCCCAGCTGGCTTTGGGCAGGAGGCGGGGTACACCATCGACTGGTTGCCAGTCAATCGCAGGGCAGACAAACAAACATTCACCCTCTAATAGACAATTTAGAGTGGCCAATGAAGCTAACATGCATGTTTTTGGAATGTGGGAGGAAACCGGAGAGGCTTTCAATGAACGCACACTTAACGTGCGCTGCAGGGGAACACGTCTATGTCGACACACCTGGGACTGGCTGACTTAACCAAAACCTACACTAATCGTTGTTGTGCACGTCTTTTGCGCGGAGACATAAGGAGGCTTTGCTACACATCTGAAAAGAGAACTCCGACAACCGTCCGTCTGTCAGGCACTGACATGGGAGCTCTTTGCTGGGCCTCAGCCTTTCTATTGGACCCTTGGAAGTGTGCGTGCGCGCCCAGCAGACAAGAAGTGATGCGCTGATGCAACAGAATGCGTAGGAGGACTCTATTTTAGGAGCTGCAATTCAGACACCCTGCATGCGTGCGTGCGTGCGCGGAGGCGGGTGATGGACTGGCTGATGTGACGAGGAGGAGGCTGGCGTGGATGTCAATGAGACGTGGTGAATGAGGGGGGGGGGACGAGACACTTGGTGGAGGTGCGCGTGTGGGTGGGAGGACGGAGGTGACTGATGATGATGCTGAGGGGACGTTTTGGTTTCATGTTTCGTGTTCCAAAAGAGACGCTCCGGACCTGCCTGTTCAGCGAAGGTGGCTCTCTTAGTAAATACAATATTATCATCATTAATAATAATATTATATCGTTATCATTAATTAAGGAAAAAAACGCAATGCCACAAAACCCATCAGACGCAAAACGATGCCATCTAGTGGTCACCACAAGACACAGCATTTGAAAATAGTTCAAATATTAAAAGACAGTTGTTGCTCCAAATCATTATTTTTTTAAGGGTGTCCATAAGTCAAAGTTGTGCAATGTTGAAATGTTTAGACATGAAAAGACTAGTATTTTATCAGCATTTGCACACCCAGCATTATTCTGCCAGCGCTCCGTCCTCACTCTACTGGTGTTGCTTTTAGCAGTCCTAATCTTTAGGCAACTGCTCATGATAATTACTCTCTCACCTTGCTGGGATCGCTTCACCTTTCAATACAAAACAATCTTTCAAGTACAATGATATACACCGCCACCCGTCCCAAAGTCAGCTGGGATAGGCTCCAGCGTGCCCGCGACCATAATGAGGATAGGCGGCATAGAAAATGGATGGATGGAAGTACAATAATATGACGTCAGACGCTCCTTCTCATGTGAACGTGCATCTTGAGCACGCCGAATAACAAAACAAAACATAACTCTAATAAACTTTCAAGTTTTAATCCAATTCATCACAGGTTTCAAATGAATTAATCATGATTAATCACCATTCGGGGGCCGCACGGTGGTTGAGTGGTTAGCACATTGGCCACACAGTCAGGAGATCTGGAAGACCTGGGTTCAAATCTCCGTTGGGCATCTCTGTGTGGAGTTTGCATGTTCTCCCCGTGCGTGTGTGGGTTTTCTCCGGGTACTCTGGTTTCCTCCCACATTCCAAAAAATATGCATGTTAGCTTCATTGGTGACTCTAAATTGTCCATCGGAATGAATGTGAGTGTGAATGTTTGTTTGTCTATATGTGCCCTGCGATTGACTGGCGACCAGTCCAGGGTGTACCCCGCCTCTCGCCCAAAGCCAGCTGGGATAGGCTCCAGCATCCCCGTGACCCTAATGAGGAAAGCGGTACAGAAAATGAATGAATAATCACCATTCGCAGCTGTGTAAAATATGCACATTTTACTGTATTTTTGAACAAAAAGATAAATGACAGAACACAATTTATGCAAATTATAGACAAGGTGTCCCAAAAATGTACACACTTGCTGCAACAGTCTGCCATGTCAGAGAAGACCTTGACGATCAGGACACGACAACACAAACATAACTCTAAAAAACCCAGACCTAACCCTAAAAAAACACAAACATAGTAATAAAAAAACACAAAACACGAAATAAAACTAAAGCACATTAACATAACACTATAAAAATACAATCCCTCCCCCCCACAAACATAAGGCTAAAAAACACAAAGCATAACTACAGTACAGCGACCCGTTGCAGAAAATGAAAAATTTACACTAAAGGATGAAGCTGGGCTATCTCGGCGATCCTAGCTCAACTCGGCAGTGGAAAGTGGTATATGTTCCGACATCAGTTACCATGGACATTTATTCTGTGGAGTTAACATGCAGCCGCACGGTGGTTGAGTGGGTAGCATGTTGGCCTCACAGTCAGGAAGTTCAGGGTTCGAATCTCCATTGGGTATCTCTGTGTGGAGTTTGGATGTTCTTCCCGTGCGAGCGTGGGAGTACTCCGGGTACTCCGGTTTCCTCCCAGATTCCAAAAACATTGGCCACTCTAAATTGTCCATTAGAGTGTGAATGTTTGTTTGTCTATATGTGCCCTGCGATTGACTGGCGACCAGTCGATGGTGTACCCCGCCTCCCGCCCAAAGCCAGCTGGGATAGACTCCAGCATACCCGCCACCCTAATGAGGATAAGAGTGTGAATGTGAGTGTGATTGACTGGCGACCAGTCCAGGGTCAGCGGGGGCTCCAGCATAGCCGCGATCCTGATGAGAAAACGCGGTATGGAGTTAACGTGCTAAAAGCAGGCCACACTGGAGTAAGTGAGACAGAAATAAAAGACATTGTTAATAACTGTAAAGACAGAACCTCAGCTGAGAGTTATGATATAAATATGATGTTAGTTAAAAGCGTAATAAGAAGTATATACAAACCTTTAACATACAGTATATATCCAAAGTATCATTCCAGACTGGAACATTTCCAAATAAAATGAAAATTCCAAAAATAATAGCAGCAGCTCTACTCCTTGACTGAGCTCCTCACCCTTTTTCTTAGGGTGAGTCCAGGCACTCTACAGAGGAAACTCGTTTCCACCGCTTGTATCTATGATCTTGTTCTTTTGGTCATGACCGATCTCATGACTATAGGTGAACATAGTTTGACCGGCTCAGCTCTCTCTTCACCACGATCCGGTACAGCGACCGCATTACTGCAGATGCTGCACCGATCCATCTTCTTAAAAGTGAGGACCACCACCCCCGTCTGCCATTCCAGAGGTACTGTTCCCGACCTCCATGCGATGTTGAAGAGACGTGTCAGCCAAAACAGTCCCTCAGCATCCAGAGCCTTGAGGAACTCAGGGTGATACTTTCCCACCCCCAAAGCCTTGCCACCGGGGAGTGTTTTGACTACCTCAGATACCTCAGCCACGGTGATAGAACTGTCCACGTACCTGTCCTCAGACTCTGCTTCCTCTACGGAAGGTATGTCAATGGGATTGAGAAGGCCTTCAAAGTATTCCTTCCACCGACCGACTATATCCGCATGCAGGCAAAGACTCGACGAATTGGAGACTCTGCCAGACGTTCCCAGCACACCATCACTACAAGTTTGGGTCTACCAGGTCTATCCGGCATCCTTCCCCGCCATCTAATCCAACTCATCACCAGGTGGTGGTCAGTTGACAGCTCAGCCCCTCTCTTCAGCCGCGTGTCCAGAACATGCGAATGCAGTTCTGATGATACGACCACAAAGTCGATTTTAGACCTGCGACCTAGGGTGTCCTGGTGCCAAGTGCACTTATGGACATCCTTATGTTCGAACATGGTGTTTGTTATGGACAAAGTGTGGTTCACACAAAAGTCCAACAACAACACACCACACAGGTTCACAGGATCAGGGAGGCCGTTCCTCCCAGTCACACCCCTCCAGGTCACGCTGGAATTGCCCACATGGGCGCTGACGTCTCCCAGTACAACTACTGAGTCACCAGCTGGGGTGCTCTCCAGCACCCCTCTGACAGACTCCGAGAAGGCTGGGTACTCTGAGCTGCCGTTCGGCGTGTATGCACAAACCACGTCAGGGCCCTTTCCCCGGCCCAAAGGCGTAGGGAGATGACCCTCTCGTTCACCGAGGATGACTCCAGCACAGAGGCACCAAGCCGGGGGGCTATTAATAAGCCCACACCAGCTCGCCGCCTCTCCCCTGCAGAAACTCCAGAGTAGAACAAAGTCCAGCCCATCTCGAGGACTTTATGGGAATTTAGATGGTGTCATAACAAATAAAGTGTCAGAAAATACATTTTTAGGAGTAACTATTACTATTAAACTGAGCTGGATACTGCACTTTCTGCACATACAAAGTACAAAGCGATCCCAGCTTGTGTATTTGACACAAAGGCTACGTTCACACTGCAGAGTAGGGTTCCCAATTCGGGTTTTGAGGCAAAAAATCAAATCATAGCATAATCAATACAAGACATCATAGTCATTTATTGATTTATATGAAAGCCTGAAGTATATTGGGGTATTGGGATTCGACTTTAGAGTATGAAGAGCTGGTATCGGAGATATGCACATTTCAGTATCGATCCACACTTTGCACGCATGACCTCCATAACGTGTTGATTTTGTGCAATGGGAGTCCACATTTTTTCAACCAAACGAATCCGTGTGGAAGAAGAAGAGGAGACATGGCAAGAACTTTGGTATGGAAGTTTGCAGACAACATGTTGCCCCGTCTGCTCCAAGGTGCGTGTGGGTGGAGTGGCGAGTTTATCCATAAAACTACCCTTTCCATGACTTTAAAGTCTCGGTAAGCACGGCAAAACGCGCCTTCCCATGACGTATGTGCGGGATACATGTCACATGAGCGTTCACAGTGCAGTTGCATGGCATACATATCCCATTTGTATCCACATAGCAATGAGACCCACAAGAAGGAATCCGACACGGGTCGCATATGAGCAAAGAAATCGGAGTTGACCTGCAGTGTGAGCGTAGCTAAGATGTGCAAGTCATTATTATGGAGCATCATGAGGCGTTCCCGAAAGATTATGCCTGCTAAAAGCAACATTGTTGACGCCAATAAAGTGAGGAAGGGCGGCGGTTTTTCATTTATCAACGCTCAACATTGCGCAACGTTGACATGTTAACACTTACCCGTTTAAAACATAAACCGTTTGGAGCAACAACAGTTTTTTTTTTCTTCTTTGAAATGTGGATTATGCTTTTCAAATGCTGTTTCTCATTGTGACCACCAGATGGCAGTATGTGTGTGTCACATGTCTTCTGACCTTTTTTACATAGTTATTTGTTTTAATTTGTTTTTACAACGTTTCCCTGTTATAATTAGCAAGTGTTTTCTTCCAGTTGATTGACGCCTAGCAGTGCTTATCCCTTCAGAAAATATTGCAACAAAGGAAGACTAATGGGCTGAGTGCTCACTCAAGGACTGTCGTGACATGCTTGTCTGCTAACACTGACCTAATTGTTACTGTTTCATATTGCATTTCGTTTTAGGTACTTGACTCTAAAATGTGAGCATAGCTATGGTATTCCTTTCCATTCATTCATTTTCTATGCCGCTTATCCTCATTAGGGTGGCGGGGATGCTGGAGCCTATCCCAGCTGGCTTTGGGCGGGAGGCGGGGTACACCCTGGACCGGTCGCCAGTCAATCGCAGGGCACATATAGACAAACAAACATTCACACTCTAATGGACAATTTAGAGTGGCCAATGAAGCTAACATGCATGTTTTTGGAATGTGGGAGGAAAGCGGAGAACCCGGAGAAAGCCCACACACGCACGGGGAGAACATGCAAACTCCACACAGAGATGCCCAACGGAGATTCGATCCCTGAACCTCCTGACTGTGAGGCCCATGTGCTACCCACTCAGCCGCCGTGCGGCCTCAGCTGAAAACATATCTTGCTTATAGATGGATGATATCATCACGGAATTCTCATTTTTTCCAATTATTTTCCCGTAGGTTCTAAAGAAATAGTGAAGCCACCTCCATATCAGTTAAAGCGTGACATAGTGGCACTTTCATATCGCATTTTAAGCTGAAAGCCTGGACTTAGGCTAAAATCATAACCTGGTCCCGACCAATTCCCGTACCATGTGATGCAGCCGCTTTAAGAGACAGCTTGCCACCTTTGCTGTACCGGACTATTACATTACAGTCGCTTTTGGATTAAATGTCGGAACTTCCTCATGATTTTTTTTTGTAGTTTATATGAGTTTTCTGCTCTGAATCAAACACAAGTCTATTTTCAAAGGAGTGTTTCCTTTTGGGCCGCACGGTGGCTGAGTGGTTAGCACATTGGCCACACAGTCAGGAGATCTGGAAGACCTGGGTTCAAATCTCCTTTGGGCATCTCTGTGTGGAGTTTGCATGTTCTCCCCGTGCGTGTGTGGGTTTTCTCCGGGTACTCCGGTTTCCTCCCACATTCCAAAAACATGCATGTTAGCTTCATTGGCGACTCTAAATTGTCCATTAGAGTGTGAATGTTTGTTTGTCTATATGTGCCCTGCGATTGGTACCAGCAAGGTTGGAGTCAGCCATTTGTATGATTTCTGTGATTTGTTAGCACATGTCAACAAGATGTAGCACAAAGAAGGCGCTTTATTTGGAAGGCGGGAACGTGGCAGCCACAGTTCCTGAGCTTTATTTACGTTGGCAGGCATCCTGAGAGCCCGGGCTACACGGATACGAGACAGATGTCATTTATTATTTGGCTTTGCTGACTCTCATCGCTTAGAGTGGGCAAATGGATGACAAAAAGCAGAGCGGAGGCGGGCTTACAATGCATTCTCTCTGGTTTATTCAGGTTCCTCAGGAGGCGTTCTGTTGGAAATTACAAAAGGAACTGGTAGAAACAGCAGAGAGCGATCCAGAGCGGAGAGAGAGAGAGAGATGGCGGGGGCGGGAAAAAAAGGAGAGGATTTCATACCCGGAACAAAAGGAATCATTTCAGGCAGCTGCTCGACTGCAAGGATTTTTCTTTGTCATCCACCTTCTCCCATTATGCTTGAATGTATGATTTTTTTCTCTTCTTGCGTGTTAAAAGATTCGTTAAGTGTTCTGCTTACCTGTGAAATAACATTCGTGATTTCATCAATGTCTTTTTTTTTTTTTTTAATTTTATTATATATTTTTTTGCTTTGTTTTTACAGATTTTTTTTTTAATTTTTACATTTTTTGTTTTTAAAAATAGAGGGAAAAGAAACACGTTGCTCTTAAAAACATCTATGTATAGTTTTTTTTGTTTTTTTTACATATATACTTTTTTCTTCATATCCATGTATATTTATTTTTTTTAAAGTTCCTGAAGTCGACTTGTTACCCCACATAGTGGCATGCACGTTGCACATGCAAATCTGTAATTAAATACTTGTCTTTTAGCTCATACTGCCATGTACGGTTGGCTTCATTTTCTCCATCTTTTGTTGTTTTTCTTTTTCCACGATCAACCTGCTGACGGAATCCGGGGTGGGCTTCTACTATGGCACTGGTTGGGCTTGTACTGGGTCCAATGAGGGGTGGATGGGATGGATGGAAGGTAGTTGCTTCCTTTGAATGTTTTTATCAGCGCTTACAATGTATCCTGCTTTTTTTGGCTTGAAATCTGACACATTTTGATTGTTGGAAAAGACTTTAACACTTGATATCGGAATTTTGCCACCTAAATGTGTTTGAAAGATTCCTAAAAATGTACATTGAAAAGCACTCACAGAGATCTTTAGGAAGCAACGTCTGGCTGATGGATGACAACAACAAAAATAACTTTGCTGTTCCGGAGGGGGGATGGGAGGGGGAGTTGCCATGGTGACAGGAGGAGACATCACCGTGATGGATTAATGGACTGTGAAGACAAGACGAGCAAACACACAAAGGGAACACAATGCAAAAAAAAAAGGTCTACCTCGGTTGCACTTCTAATGTTTTTGAGCACGCGAATGCGAGCTGGGCTTGGCATGAAAAAAAAAACAATACAAATGTCAGCAAAACTCTTTAAAAGAAGAATTAAAAAGAAATGAAAAGAAAAGAAATGAAGTATTTTCTGCAGCATTAAAACACCAACCTGAATTAGCATTAATTAGCCTCCCGCTGATTGGCATGCATTGACCTTCGCAGTACCTGATGAAGGGCAGCTAAAGCCCTCCACCCTGTGGTCATGGATGGTATTGCATACTTGTGTTCAAATGATTTTTGGGGGGGAGGGGGGCCAAAGCATCACAAACATGTCTACTGACAAACTTTTATGGGAGCTTTAACAAGAAGTACAGACGCAAAATTTACAACAGACGGCGGGCGGATGGCCGCATGACATGTGTCCGAAACCGCAGGAGGTGGCGGCTAGCGTGGCAGGCAGGTGAAGGTGGCACACACAAACACACACACACACACACACGCACACACACAGAAAAGCCCTGTTAACTTGATTGTCAGCCACCCAGCTGCAAACGTCTGTCTTAGAGTTGCTTTTTTTTGAGGAAAGTACAATAATTAGAATATTACAAACGAATGTATTTGAAAAATAAGTCACAAATAAATAAACAAAAAATAAATTAACATACATTAGAAATTCACAAATATTTACACTAAATCCTCAAACAATTAAAACAAATTAACAATGGCCAAATGTGAAGTATGTAAAACTGCATTGAGAATAATACTGCTGTAGTATTGTTACCTGTACTTGACAGCAAATACTGCATCCAAAGCACCTCTAGAAGATGCTTCCTTGAAAGGCTTGGAGCGTTTTGGACATGTTTTCACGAGGCTTTCTAGGCGGAATAGGTGATTCCCGCTACATGCATTCTTAGCTGCGTCTTTTTAGATATGCACATATGGATTGTGGATGATGGGCATAATTGATCTCAACACGTTTTTCCTCACAATTGGAGGTAAATGACTCACACACAGACACACACACACACACACA
>QODF01000109.1:1175905-1237329 GCA_024372805.1 Oostethus manadensis | reverse complement strand
TTTTTTTTTTTTTTTTTTTTGTAAAGAGAGCCCTTAATTGGTGTGCCTCGCCACCCGTACAATTTCACAGCCCGCCGAGCGGATGTGGGGAAACACCAACCAAAGCGAAACCAGCATGTGGCGTGAAATACGTCCACAGAGACACACACAACATGCTTCCACACAAAGGCAGCGTCGTGTGCGGGTGGTTACAATTCTGGACAACATGGAGGTGCGCCGGGCAACACAGCTCACGTGTTCGTCTGCGAGGCGTGGGGTCATGGGAGGTTGGTGACGGGAGGGTGGGGCGGGGGGTGGGGGGATGAGGGGGAGTCCACATCCAGTCTGACGCCACGTAAAACCTGACCCTCTTGTTGTCTTCGCTGCCGGGCTACCTGACTCTAGAGGGACCTGAGAAGTTAGCAAAGCGCTTTGCACGTCTGTAAACCTCATGACAGCGCCTCAAACTGGACCCGGGACCTCCTTTCCAGGCTCAGGCTTACATCTCACTTAGACGTCAACGTCGGCCCCTCGGCCTCGTTTCTGAAGCGCCGCTCGCCACGTCTCAGTGCTAGCAAGGGAGCCAGTGGGACCGGACTTTTAAGGCGTAGAGTTGTCGATCTTTACAAGTACAGCGAGAGGGAGGAAGCGAGGGAGGGGTCAATTTGGTGGATGACTAATGTGATACAGAAGGCACTGCGGCTCTGTCCCGGGGGGGGGGGGGGTTACCAAACCTCCCATGTTGAGAGGCTCACGCAGACGGTTCCGGTTTGTCCCCTTCCACTTCCTGCCGAACAACAACAAAGCATTCTCTGTGCTTGACTTCTTGACCTCTAGGCGACACACGTGTGTCTGGGGATCTCTCAGAGGGCGCGTGTGTGCAAAAGTTGTGCCGACCTTCACCTACCAGTCACATCCGCTCGCGGCAGAGATCTGGTTTTGCAGTGCCGCGGCAGCGTCGTAGAAGCTCCTGTGATATCACACGGATGCTCGTGAGGTCTGCATAGAGTCAAGAGATGTGGACTATGGGTGGGGTCAGGGCAGCAGAGGCTGAGGGTCGGGGTGGGAGGTCATTTGGTAGGGTCTGGGAAGAGAATAGTGCAAGTTCCAGAGCGGCACCAAAGCGCTCACCAAAGAACTACCAACCAAGAACTACGGCTATCACGCTATCATCTTGAGTTGTAAAAATAAGGACAAAACAAAGGTGTCCTGTAAAACCTTGTCTCTCTCTCTCATTCGGAGCACAATGAAATACTGATGCAGGTTTTGGCAGAGGTGTCGGCTGTGCTACAACCTCACCAGACTCACTAACTGGTCCAGACCTGAGAGGAGGGGCTGGGAGAGGCTGGAGTGATTGGCACAGATGGATGGGACCGACGGGCGGGTGCCATTTCCTAAGCAGGACTAGACCTCATCCGTGCGGGAGTCTAGAAAGCAGGTTGTCGAGGGCGGGGGTGGCATGGGATGCCTCGTGCATGGCGGCTCTTCCACAACGCTACAAAAGAGGGAAGTGAGCTTATCCAAACATTTCCATCTTTGGGTCAGTGCCAACTCAAAGGCATGTGACCAGGAGGACGCTGGCCTGAAACGTTGCAAGCGGAAGGCATCAGGAACCTGGTAAACGTGGGGATAATAAAACGCTAGGGGGCTGTAAACAAGATGGACGTAGCGTACAAATAACAACAGCTCTACTGTAAATAGCTCTAACAATCAATCATCGACGTTTGTATCATAAAGATTATCATTGTGAACAATACTAAATACAATGTGTGGGAGAAGCTGGCGTCCCTGCTCTCCATCTCTCATGTCAATCAACCAGAACGCCATTTAACTGCATTTTCATTGGCTTGACCTCGCCCTCAGACCGCCCACCCTTACTGCTGAGAGAGAAAGAGTCAGAGGGAAGAGATCTTCTTTTGTAAACCTAAATGTTGCCCATAAAGCCCCGCCCACCCCCAGGTCCCGTATGTGGTGAGACGTCTTGTCTAGTGCGTGTTGAATCAATCATGCAGGTCTCCATCAACACCGGACTTCCAAAAAGCTCAAAGGAGGGGCAGCGAATGCAACAGAAGAACCAAGCTTCCAATGTCTCAAGAAGAACAGGAAGGAATCAATAGAAGAAATACTCCAGTTTGTCTTCCATCCTTCCTTTTGTCTTCTCCGCCCCTTCCAACCCTGTGATGTCACTTCCTGTCAGGCTACAATTAAGGGGCTGAATAAGCGTCCCCCACCAGGCAGGAAGTGATGTCATAGCAGTTCGAGTGAGTCTTTGACGGTAAACAGAGATGATAAAACTCATCAACTATCAGCCAGCGCTGGAATTGGCTGGTTTTTGCAGAGTAGGCGGAGCTTCCTGGTTCTGTCCCTTGGAAGGGAAACAATAAAAGATAAGATAAAAGTGGTTGTTCTCCCCTTTTTTCCTTTGTACTGTTACCTCCGCCAAGGAGGTTATTTCTAATGTTTTGTTCTTCACTGATTCAATTCTGGAGGCAAGGCTTGGCATGTAAGGGTCAAGGGGGTCTGGCTTTTTATCAGGTCCTCATTTAAAAACGCTCCAAGTGGAAGCAGCGAGAACCTGCTTCAACGGTTTGCCAAAGCAGACTGGCCAGTGAGTCACAGCACGGACCTGAAACGAAGAACTCAGCAATTCAGCACAAACAGCGACCAGGGCTCTTTAAAAAAAAACAAGGAAACAACATGCTCCGGACTTCTGCCTGCGTCTCAAGCTGACAATTATGGGAAGCGTAGTACTGAGCTGTCCTTGTCCCACTAGCCTGGCCATGGTCTCCATGTTTGTCTCTGCTGCATGTAACTGAGTCTGTTAGAAGCACCATCACCTCCTCGTCTCTTCCTCATCCTCTCATTTAGAGTTCAGTTTTTGAAGGCAGAGGCCCCGGGAGGATGCCCAACCCCCCGCAACCCACAACATTTGCTTTGTTCAAACTCAACATATGCAAGGCCAGAACAACGGAGGTTGCTGTTCTCCTCCTCACTCGCTGCCTGTGGTTGCTAGCACCAGTCGTCCTCGTCTGTCTCGCTATAAGGTTCATGCAGGCCTTTGCGGGGTCCCCGAGCATGTGGGGGCCGATGGTGTGGGTGGGGCCCAACGGGAGGCCCCCTTCGATGTGGAGAAGGTGAGGATGAACGATAGCCATTGGGCACCCGGCGTGGATGCGGAAGAGGGGGTGGAGGAGGCCCATGGCAGGCAGTCCTAGGTGAGCGAGAGTGTGGGTGGGGATTGCCCGCATGCGGGTGGGGATTGCCATGGGAAAGGCTTTGTTCATACGCAGGTGGCTCATGGTGCCGCTCATACTCGTAGTCATGCTCGTAGAAGGGCCCGTCTCCCTCCGGACTGTCTCCCAGAGGCGGTCCGCTCCAGCGGCCTCGGTGCGGTGACCTCGGTGAACCGTGGATGGGTGAGCGTGGGGACTGGTGCCTGGGGGAGCGTGGGGATCCGTGCCTGGATGAGGATCCCCCATGATGAGGAGAGACTTGACGTGACGGGGGTCTGTGGTGGTAGCCTCTGTCAAGGTCTGGCGGGGAGAAGTGTCGTGGGGAAGGTGAGCGCAGGCGTCCCGGGCCGGGCGTACCGTAGCTGGGCTTGCGGACTGCCGGGGAGTAGGTGACATGTGGACGGGGAACAGCGGGGGTCTGGGGCAGCTGGCGACGACCTCTCCGCGGAGTGCTGGTCCCCGAGGTGGAGGGCACGGGGCTGCCGCTCACTGAACTGCTGCCCTACAGCAAAATGTAAACAGGAAAAATCAAAATGCACCACAGCAAGAAGAAAGACCAGACTACAACAAGTAGTTCAGGGGTAGTAAATTTGATGAAGACAGGTTGGAAGGTTGATTGATTGGCAGGAAAGCTTAAGATAAAATTAATTTAAAAATATGTTCTGGAAATAATAACAAAACAAGAATACCAGTACTTGACCAATGCTAACCTTGTGGTGACTGTGGCCCACCTGTCTGTGCCCCCGTCCGTCCGGACCCTCGCTAGGTGAACGGGACCAGTGGCGGTCGTGGGAGTGCCTGTGGGCGTAATCGTGGCGGTCATAGCGTTCCTTGTCCATGGAGCCGTGGTGATGATGATGGTGATGGTGGTGACGGCGGTCCTTGGTCCTGCCACGGTCTCGCTCGCGCTCCTTGGGTGGAAAGTCTCCCGACTGCGTGGTGGTGCTGAGGTCTGTGCCTAGGCCTGGTTTATTTGTAGAAACACAACAGATCACTGAGGAAAAGCTACAGTGTCCTCTGATGTGATCATTTTGGGGAGTACCAATTGCATATTAATAACTCAAAGTGTGGTGTCCCACAAGGCACATTCCTGGGGCCACTGACATACCCAACCCATCTGTACTGTATTGATGACACTTTTTTCTTTCTTCTAATACGTAAATAAAGTATTATCCTAAATAAAGTATTATCCTGACAATTCTCAAAGACTACTCAAATATTTGTCCAGACCACTCAAAATTAAGGACAGGATTTAGATACTGCTCTCTCAGGGTGCCAAGAATATCTGGTGTCTCTTCTAAATTTAAGACACTGGTACTCATCTACAGGGTGGCACATCAGAGTGATCCTTACAGTCTTCTGACCTATTCTTCAGCCTTAAAATCTTGCTGCGACTATCCATCATGATACATCCCCGAAGTGATAGAACATGCTCCCCCTTAACGTGCAGACTGAGAATCATGCCTCTTAAGAAACACCTAGGTCTTTCCTGATCTAACCACTACCACTATCAAGACCTCTCCACAGGGTGCTAAGGACGACTGTATACTCTGTCATGTGTGCACAAGGGTCAAATAAATTACCTTGGGGGTCTTTAGGGGTTCCATAGTCTTGATAGCAAGTGAAGAATAGATACAGTAGAAACATCACTCACACCTGTAAATACTAGCACGCAAAACAAGCATGTGCTTTCTCCTTTCTGTTTGAAATGAATGCAAGGAAAACTGCCTTGTTAAGAATGCATAAAGACCTCGCCGTCAATATTAAAGAAGAAAAGTTTTAGCTGCATCAGAGTGGTTGGATGAATGATCATTTCAGTGTTGACACTGCTTACTTGGCTCAGTTAAAATAAACTGTTTCAGTGGTTGAAATGGATTGATTTTTCTGTGGCCAGCTGTAATGCCGTACCCTTCGAAGTATCAAGCAGGACACGTTTACATGACAATATTTTAGATCAAGCTGCAAAATCTCAAGTTTCCACAAAGCAGTACTCTCTGGTTGGCATTTTATGTGTACAGAATGGTAATGTATGGGTACCGAATGGTATTTTCAGAATGGAAAAAGACCAAAAAAAAATTTACTGCGCCGCCTTCCATAACACATCAGGATTTACCCTTCCAAACGGTACCCTAGTTCACTGGACTGGATCGCTTGGTGGAAACATGGTGTTAATGTGCATCTAGACCTTGATGTGTCTTGAGCGACTGACCTGTGTCGGCGTCTGTGTATCTTGTCAGTGAACGCTGGGAGGTCCGGTGACTCCGGTCCCGGTGCTTGCGGCCATGCCGCCCTTCTTCCGACACCACCCTTTCCAGGGAGTAGTCGTCCAGCCTCACGCCCCGACTTGTGCGCCCGTGGACCAGGCTGGAGGTGGAGCGCCGCATGGGGCTGGTGTCTGTGATGGTCTGAAGGTGGACACAGAGCAGATACAGTATGTCCATGGGTGAAATTTGGTGCGGTTAGTGTGATCAGTGGTCTTGTTGGTGAACCAGATGGCTGTTTGCCAACCCGACCAGAACATTCTAGCATTCTGAACTTGATGTGTGCACCCATCTGGCTATGAGCATGGCTTCCCTGGGTACAACCTATGGCAGCAGTTAGCCAGCAGCATTCGCATGGCCAGAACCAATGCAGCAAAACGGGCTTTGGTGGAGCAGGAGGACAAAACCATGCATCTTCAGCAGACACCAGGCAGGATGGAACAAAGGCAGAGGAGAACAAGCATGAAGTAGACCATGCCTCGACATGCTCAAGGCACAGAAGCCTATGGCGCATCTTTAATTTGGGTCACATCTTTTTCTCTACCACATAAACATCTAACAAATTCTTCAAACTTTGTTATGCTGATGATCCACAGAGAGACTTCACCAAGTCATGCACCACCCATGACATGCCACTCACGCTATAACCCTGCCCCCTTCACTGGCGTCCATGCGTTTGTCCTTCTGAGCCGCTCCGCCATGATGCAACAGGCAGCACGCATTCGAGAGCAACGCTGCACGACAAGCAGTACTCAGGGCACCCCCATGACAAGCAAACAAACAACAGACAGCGGAAAGAGGTCCAGAGGACACAAAAGACAAAGAGAAGGAGACAAATGACAGAGAAGCTGACAGGAAATGAGGAAAAAAGAATATTAGCGGAGGCGCTTGATCTGGAGAGCGTGGCACACTAGATGGGTGAGCTCACTGCAGTAGTGTCACTCAGATGGTCAAGTTGTGTTTTGCTGCTAAGCACTACAAGGATGTTAATACTGCAGGATGTGAGGGGCTGACAAATCGCGTGCAGGCTCACTATTCAAGAAAACAGCATAATTCTGCCTCTTTTTATTACCGTTAGGTATATTTTTTATATAATAAGATATAAGGAAGGTTATAGCTTTAGGTTTTGGAAATACATTTAGCTATACCTTCAGTCAAAATATTAGGAATAGCTCTGTTCATGCTGCAGTACAGTCGTACATCACAGCAAAATACAACCACAATAATAAACATATCTGTCACAGACTTTTTGTGTTTTACAAAAGGCATATAAAACACATGCAAATATAATTATGACAAAAATAATTACATTAAAAAACTGGTTGCTTCATCTTGTATTGAAGCTCAATTAATTAGCACACATACTCTAGTACGGACACACATACTCATTCAATGTGTTTTCTTTAATTTCATTACTATTTACATTGTAAATTATCAAAATTGTGAAAAAACACATTGGCAATTATACGCCTAACAAAAAACTGTGAAATAACTCTAAATAAACTCTAAATACAATATGTCTTTGTGTTTAATCACATATTTTAAGTTTTATCATTTATTCTCTCGATGAGCTTCATGGGGTAGTCCCCTGAAATGGTTTTCACTTCACAGGTGTGCCTCTTCACATTTACTAAGTGGAATTTCTTGGCTTATTAATAGGGTTTTGACCATCAGTTGTGCCTTAAATATGCTGTTTCCATTAAAAGTTACATTA
Source organism: Oostethus manadensis (assembly GCA_024372805.1). Classification (NCBI taxonomy): domain Eukaryota; kingdom Metazoa; phylum Chordata; class Actinopteri; order Syngnathiformes; family Syngnathidae; genus Oostethus; species Oostethus manadensis. The sequence continues at coordinate 1,230,142 of QODF01000109.1, read as the reverse complement.
AAATTATCATTTTTTAAATCTACAAATTTTGTGCACAGTGCCCTGCAGTGCATCTAAAAATTGACAGGTTTTCGGATGTTGGCTTTCCTTGAGATCTTTTCATTTCTGGCTCTTAAAGAAAAATGGCACTGTTTTGGAACATTGCCCATCATCCACAATCCTTATATGAAACATGAACACATATTTAGTTCCCTTTTCTGTGAGTATAAAATGCCAGAAAATGAGTTAGTATGAGCCTACCTAACATTGCACTATATGGGAGGCAGCTATTTCGACAATAAAGCCCTAAAAAAACGTAAAAAAAAGCTAGCAGTCTTTCATTTACATAACTGACCTGTATATTAACCGAGCTACTGTGATATTGTTATTGTAGCAGCTAACAGGAAAAACTACAGTATACCCAGTGGAGTAAGGAGTAACACAAAGCCTCGCTAGTTCCTGCGTCTCAAGCCACAGCAACAGGACAGATGAATGAGTGGATACAAGAGGAATTTTTTTCCTGAGGACTGGAACACAGGTCATCAGGGTCCCCCTCTGAAGCCAGGCCTGGAGTTAGGGCATGATGGCGAGCGTCTGGTGGCCGGGCCTGCACCCATGGGGCCTGGTCGGACACGCCCCAAAAAGGTAACGTGGGCCCCCCCTCCCATGAGCTCACCACTCGTGGGAGGGGCCAAAGAGGTCGGGTGCAAAGAGAGCTGGGTGGCGGCTGGAGGCAGAGAGCTTGGCAGTCCTATCCACGACTACAGAAGCTAGTTGTCGGTACGTGGAATGTCACTTCTCCGGCGGGGAAGGAGCCTGAGCTGGTGCGTGAGGTGGAGAAATTCCGGCTAGATATAGTCAGACTCATCTCTAAGCACAGCAAGGGCTCTGGAACCAGTCCACTCGAGAGGGGCTGGACTTCATTCCACTCTGGTGTTGCCAGCAATGAGAGGCGACGGCGGGTGTGGCAATTCTTGTTGCCCCCCGGCTCCAAGCCAGCAGTTCAGAATATCAACCCTTTTTGGAGTCCTTAGAGGAAGTACTAGAGAGTGCTCCCTCGGAGGATTCCCTTGTTCTAATGGGTGACTTCAACTCTCATGTTGGCTGCAACAGTGAGACCTGGAGAGATGTGATTGGGAGGAACGGCCCCCCTGATCTTGACCCAAACGGTGTTTTGTTATTGGACTTCTGTGCTTGTCTATAACGAACACCATGTTCAAGCATAAGGGTCTCCACATGTGCAGTTGGCACCAAGACACCCTGGGCCGCAGATCGATAATTGACTTTGTGGTTGTGTCGTCGGACTTGCGGCCACATGTTTTGGACACTGGGGTGAAGAAAAGGGCGGAGCTGTCAACCGATCACCACTTTGTGGTGAATTAATTCTGATGGTGGGGAAGGATGCCGGTCGGACCTGACGGACCCAAACGCATTGAGAAGGTCTGCTGGGAACGTCTGGCAGAGTCCCCTATCAGAAGGTGTCTCAACTCCCACCTGCGGGAGCGCTTTGATCAAGTTCCAAAGGAGGCAGCGGACATTGAGTCCGAGTGGGCGATGTTTCGTGCCTCCATTGTCAATGCGGCTGATCGGAGCTGTGGCCGTAAGGTGGTCGGTGTCTGTCGTGGCGGTAATCCCAGAACTCGTTGGTGGACACCAGCGGTGATGGATGTCGTCAAGCTGAAGAAAGAGTCCTATCAGGTTGTTTTGGCTCATGGGACTCTGGAGGCAGCTGACAGGTACCGGCAGACCAAACGGTCTTCGGCTCTGGCAGTCACTGAGGCAAAAATTTGGACATGGGAGGAGTTTGGAAAGGCCATGTAAAATGACTTCCGGATGGTTTCAAAGAGATTCTGGTCCACCATCTGCCGTCTCAGGAGCAGTGCACAGTCAACACCGTGTATGGTGGGGACGGTGTGCTGCTGACCTCGACTCGAGATGTTGTGGACCGGTGGAGGGAATACTTTGAAGACTTCCTCAATCCCACCGACACGTCTTCCAACATGGAAGCAGTGCCCGGGGACTCTGAGGCTGGTTTCCCTATCTATGGGGGGCTCAGGTTACCAAGGTGGTCAAAAAGCTCTTTGGTGGCAAGGCCCCGGGGGTGGATGAGATCCGCCCGGAGTTCCTTAAGGACCTGGATGCTGTGGGCATGTCTTCGTTGACACAACTCTGCAGCATCGTGTGGACTTCGGGCTCGGTGCCCCTGTACTGGCAGGCCGGGGTGGTCTTCCTGCTTTTCAAGAAGGGGGACTGGAGGGTGTGTTCTTACTATCGTGGGATCACACTCCTCAGCGTTCCCGGTAAGGTCTATTGAGGGGTTCTGGAGAGGAGGATCCGCCGGATAGTCAAATCTCGGGTTCAGGAGGAGCAGTGTGGTTCTCGTCCTGGTCGTGAAACTGTGGACCAGCGCTATACTCTCAGCAGGGTCCTTGAGGGTGCATGGGAGTTTTCCCAACCAGTCTACATGTGTTTTGTGGATTTGGAGAAGGCATACGACCATGTTTCTCATGTACTGTGGGGAGTGCTCCGGGAATATGGGGTTTCGGACCACCTAATCCAGGCGGTTTGTTCCTTGTATGACTGGTGTCAGAGTTTGGCTCGCATTGCTGGCAATAAGTCAGACCCGTTTCCAGTGAGAGTTGGACTCCGCCAGTGCTGCCCTTTGTCACTGATTCTGTTTATTACTTTCATGGACAAGTTTCAAGGCCCAGCCAGGGCGTTGAGGGGTTTCAGTTTGGTGGCCACAGGATTTGGTCTGCTTTTTGCAGATGACATGGTCCTGCTGGCTTCATTGAACAGTGACCTTCAACTCCCACTGGATCGGTTCGCAGCAGTGTGAAGCGGCTGGGATGAGTATCAGCACCTCTAAATTTGAGTCCATGGTTCTCGCCCGGAAAAGGGTGGAGTGCCATCTCCGGGTCGGGGATGATGTCCTGCCTCAAGTGGAGGACTTTAAAAACCTCTGGGTCTTGTTCACGAGTGAGGGAAGGATGGAACGTGAGATGGATAGGCGGATTGGTGCGGCATCTGCAGTGATGCGGACTCTGCACCGGTCTGTTGTGGTGAAGAAAGAGCTGAGCCTAAAGACAAAGCTCTCAATTTACCGGTTGATGTATGTTCCTACCCACAACTATGGTCATGAACTTTGGGTAGCGACTGAAAGGACAAGATCGCGAGTACAAGCGGCCAAAAAGAATTTTCTCCGCAGGGTGGCTGGGCTCTTCCTTAGAGATAGGGTGAAAAGCACTGTCATCCGGGAGAGACTCGGAGTACAACTGCTGCTTCTCCGCATTGAGAGGATCCAGATGATGTGGCTCGGGCATCTGTTTAGGATGCCTCCCGGACGCCTCCCTGGGGAGGTCTTCAGGGCACGTCCAACCGTTAGGAGGCCTTGGGGAAGACCCAGGACATGCTGGAGAGACTATGTCATTCAGCAGACCTGGGAACGCAGCGGCATCCGCCGGGAAGAGCTGGACGAAGTGGCCCAGGAGAGGGACGTTTGGGCTTCCCTGCTTAGGCTGCTGCCCCCACAACCCGACCTCGGATAAGCGGAAGAAAATGGATGGATGGTTGGGTCTTGATATATTCCAGACGAACTGGGGCAACACGAGATCTGGCGGCTAGGAAAGCTACTTGAATCTCGCCATTGTTGTTAACAGTCCGGAGGTAGGCTACAGACACGTATGCCATTTTTGACACAATGGAAAAGATGTGGATGCTTTGAGCCGACAATAAGAGGTCTGTGTCTGGATGGACATATCAACGAGGAAGGGAGATATTTGTGAAGAATATGGAGTTCACTCTCCCAGGCATGCCAGAGTTGAAGGAGGTCCTCGGGAAGATGAGGATCATACCAGTCGCGTTTTGTTCCCCAAAGGCGCTGCACCGAGATCTTGGCACGAGTCGTATAGGGAATGAGCAGTCCTAAGGGGTCGTATTGTATGGTTAGGACCCGGTAGATGTTGCGCATTGTGGGCTGAGACTGTTCTGAGTTGCGGTGACAGTATGCTATTGTATCTGACTTCCAGTGCCAGTGCAGCCCTAGGGTTCGTTCTGGTGGATATGCACCATCCATTGACACCCACAGATCGCTGGTTTCAGATGTCAGTTGAGGGGACATGTGACTGATGATGTCTGGGACATTGGTATCCCACTGTCGTAGTTCAAAGCCACCAGACTGGAGTAGACTTTGTAGCTTTGTGACACTAAGGGGAAGGTCTGAAGAAGGTTGTCTACATAGAAACAGTTCTCTATTGAGTGCCGTGTGTCCTCGTCAAGGCTACTGTAATCAAAAACGTGCTTTTGGAGAGAAAAGGTCGCGCAGCAGGGACTGCAGGTGGTGCCAAAAGAGAGCACCTGCCACTGGTAGATATCAGGATGCCTGCTGCGATTCATGTTTTTCCAGAGGAAACGGGGGAAAGGCTGGTCCTCAGGTAGAAGACGAACTTGATGGAACATACCCTTTATGTCGCTGCTCACTACAATAGGACACTCTCTAAACCGAACCCGAACACCTATAATAGTTGATCCCAAAGTGGGCCTAGGGAGGAGATGTTACTTCAAACTGGTGCCTTGAAATATGAAGAAACAGTTGAAGAAGATTTGGTATTTTCCATTGTATGAACCATGTGATGTGGGATATACCAGAATTTTGTGCCTTGCTCTTGAGATAAGGTGAGTGTTTTAATGTAGTCTTCATGCAGTAGTTTGTTGATCTCCTTATTGTAGGAAGCTGCTTTGCAGGGGTCTTGTTTGAGGCGACTCTCTGTTCCACGCAGATCGGTCATGACTGCTTCCTTTGGGGCACTGAGAGGGGGAAGTTCTTCTTTCCACAGCAGCGGGGTGGAGTACCTCTGAATGGTGTCCACACTAACTCTGACAGTTTTCTCTTCCAATAGCTTGATGGCGGCATTGTCCTGCTTTGATCATATGATGACTTTCTCATTACGCTATGGAAGGATATCCATCTGCCATAGTTTGGACACGTGGCTAATCAGATTAGCGGAAGGAGAAGCATTTATAAGTAAACATTGAGGGGTGGAAGACTGGTGCAGCAGGACTTTGGCAGGACCTTGAAGGGTCCAGCCTAGACGAGTCTTAAGAGCTGTTGGCCCCCCTGGCGGTCCCAAGCACACCGGTTCAACAGGAACAAGGAGGTGAGGGTAATCTGAACCAATGAGAGGCAGTGGTTGGGCTTGATTAAAGGAGTGGAGTGGAAGACCTCTGAGATGCTGTTATCTATCTCCTTTGGAGGGCTTCAACTGGATGGGAGTGTTTAGAGAGACCTAACTCTGCTGCAGTGACGGCTTTGCGAATATATTGTGGAAGATATTGAGAAGGACACTGACCTTCCTGACACTTTCTTGGCGAATAGTTCTGAGGGCCAGGTTCTCATTTTGTCCATTAAGTCGGAGCTCTTGCGCAGCACTGTGGAGAATGATTGTGCGCTCAGAACCATCATCCAGGATAGCATTAGTTTCCCATCTCTGCTTGCCAGTGTAGAGGAAGACTTTCACCATCTTCAGCAAAACACAGCTACTTTTTAGAGCAGGGTCTAAATAATAGGTAACTGGTTGTACATTTTCTGGGGGTGGTTCCTCTGATCTGATAGTGGTAGTTGAGTTGACCTCATGTAAAATTTCAAGATGGGTCTGAATGTATTGTTGGCATTTAGCTTTGAGGTAGCACTGAGCTCCTTGGTGATTTCTACCACATCTCCAGCAGCGCTTCTCAATTCTGATCAAAGCTGCCCTTTGGTCTATGGTGAAACTCTTGAACTCTGGACATTGGTTGATATAGTGTTGCACATTATCACAATAAGGGCAATATTTTCTGGGGTTGTCCTGTTTGGTCTGATGTCGAACAGAGGTTAATGGCCCACGTGGCGTGGGAGTAGAATTTGAACCAAGCAGTACTGTAGTCGGACGTACACCTGATTTCAGCTGTTTGGACTTGGATCTCTGGCGCTCATCTCTAGATGGTCGTGGAAGAGATGGTTGTGAGTCATTGTCATGAATCCTGACTTCATATTCGAGCCACTTAGAAAAGTGCACACATATTGGGAATGGGAGTTCTTATGGGGTCAATGAATCGTTTGAATTGGGCTCTAAGTTTATGTGGTATCTTAGACAAAAGGCTTCAAGTATGCGACCCGCATCCTAACTCTGTCCTTCCGTCGTTCCCCAGTTGTTCCAGCGCGATGAGGCGAAAACCGCGGTTATCACTCATGACAGGTGGTTCAGCGAGAACCTCATTGATGCGTTGCAGAGCTAATTTGTAAGGTGGCCCATACAGTTCACTGAGGGATGCCAAAGTCTTTGTGTAGGGGGTTGGACTATTGCTATAAGAGTCTCCTATGAGCAGGTCGACCTCCAGCTGGAGATGATCAACATGTATCTAGTACTGTTGCATCTTTAGGCAATATATTGTCCAGTGCCATGTTGAGGCGAGCAAACTGGCGGGGGTCATCCTCAGTGAAGTGGGGAATATGAAGCTTTGGCCCTCTGTGTACAGTCTCTGTTGAATGTAGTTCAGATGGGAGTGTGTATGGCTCTGAATACTGTAGGGTGTCTATGAACCCTGGTTCATCATGGGGAGGATACTACACCAAAGGTGGAGGAAGAGGCAGTAGCTCATCAGATGGGGGAATAGGAACGGCCTCTGGCCATGGTACGTACTCTGAATCTGCCACCTGTTGCCTGGAATATGGATTGGGAGTGGATGTACTACCTGGAGCTGAATAGGGTACATCTAAAGCAGCACTGTCATCTCTCGGTACAGAATTTCTTTCAGTTGGCTGGGGAGCCAAGCTCAGTGAAAGGGCGCTGAAAAGACCTTGCTTTTCCCTTCTGAGCTGATTATTGTCGTCCCTTAATTCCCGCAGAGCGGACAAAAGTGCATCTGAGTTGACATTGTCAAACTCGTGCCACGGAGGGCCGAGACACTGCAGGTTTTCTTTTTAGCCGGTCACTAGAGCAGGTGTTTTTTTTGATCAACACCTCATTCAATTTGAGGGAAGGAGCTAATCAATTAATATCACCTGCTGGCGAATTCGGTTGGAGAGAAAACCTGCAGTGTCTCGGCCCTCCAGGGCACGGGTCTGACACATGTGTTCTAAGGTGCTGATCTCGCTGGAATGCAGATGGGAAGAGGAGGTTGAGTGCTGATTCCCTCGGCGGAGTGGTCCTAGTGTGTATCTGAAGTGAGCTGACGTCTTGGGAGATCCACCATGAAGTCGTCAAGGTAATGAGGCTGACGAACATCACGACGAGGACGGGCCATTATTGATCTGAGGAAATTGATTATCCGGTTTGAAGGACCACGTAAAAGAGGTGTTGGTATATTCCAAACTTGTGACCTCCAGAGGACTGTATAAGGCAACTGATTTGAATATCCAGAAACGAATTAAACTTAAAATTACAGAAGGTCAGTGAAGGCATCACCAGCGAACAGCAATAAAATGAGCAAATTAGAAGCAATTGGGATTGATTACACCTTCAAAGTAAAATATGTCATGATTCTAACAAAGAATATGTTGAAAACACACCAACATACATTTAAATTAAGCATACAACTCCATTACTTTGCACAGAGAATTCAACATTGCACTCCACTTTAACACTCGCCCGGCAATGAAAGGAGACAAACTTACATTCTCATGGATACATAAACTTGGTTGAGGTGAACTGTGCACATGAAAAAGAAGTGGACTCAGAAACAAGGGACAGTCACTGTTCCTCCGACGGCTGCCTCCTGCAGACTGATGACGGTGATAATCGAACAGGAACTGTGCTCAATAGAGGTGGATGGAGCCATACCATATAGAGTAGAGCGGACTATTATGGGATGCCGAGGCGTTCAAGGGGTCCAGGAACAAGTGAACTTCAACCTTTTGAACAGTAATATTTAGTTTGTTACCGAAACTTCCTTTCTTGGCGCATGGATTTCACATAGCAGCACAGAAACACCCACACCAAGTAAAAACTAAACCACAACAGCACTGCCGGCATCTCAAATATGTAGCCTTAATTTTGGGTAGCGGTCTGAGGCGTGGTCTGGGTGCGGCGCTGTGGGCCAGTCTGTGGTTAAACTGCTCATCGCTAGCTACTCGGTGTGGTGTGGCCAAGTGTCAATGCGCCGGTAAGGTAGTTTGATCGTCGTAAGGGCGTTAATCATAATAATAACAATGTGGCTGTTGCTTGGTTAAATGCATGTCACATGACAGTGTATGTAAAAGGAGCGTTGTTGCCGCTTTTGGAGACTTTTTTCAGACAACCTAATAGGCGGAATAAGTAAGTTCCATACGTGCAGTAAGACGCTGTCTCTTCTGATTTGTTTCTATAGAGGGATTATGGGTCTACGTCACTCAAGGCCGCTGTACTGGGCATGTCGCCTGCAAAAAGAGGAGCGACCATAAAAAAAACCCGTTTTGATAAAAACAACATAAATTGTACAGAATTCCATCAACGCGCACCCCGTTTCAAAGCAAACCAGGGGCGTCTCTGGCCGCAAACGATCAGAAGAAGCGATTGGAACGAGCAGATAATAAAAAATGCCTCGATCTGCAGCGACCGCTTCATGTCAGGTGAGCCTCAGCAGCTTGCTACCGAGCATGCCTGGTGTGATAGACAGTCATGCAGTCCCACATTCATAAGTATGAATGATATATCTTACATTGGTTCCGCGATTCCACATGGGGTTGGTAAACGTTTGCATATGTTGCTAAACTTTAGCATATGTTGTGGCTGTCTGATGCAGGCTCCCACATGCTAGGCTTGTGACTTGCAGCCGTGATCTTTTAAAGCCGTGATCCGTACATTTCTTACGAACAGAAGCACAGAAAAGAGAAAGACAGATGTCTCACATAAGGATTGTAGATGATGGGCAAAATTCCAAAGAAAGTGCAATTTTCCTTTAAATGTCAAGTGTTGTCTTTGTGGACTATTTTATATTCCAGTCATGGAAAGCATTATTAGACCAGCCTTCTTTCTTCACTTCCTTGTTCCTTTAATTGCCTGCCACATTGAAAGGTACATTTGTTTGGACAAAGTTCTTCAGGGGTGGCTTAGAACAGTTGACCATTGGACGATTCACTTCGGAGGAGTCTGATTCAACCATCCATCCTGCAGTTGAATCGTCTGAAAATGTCATGTGATCAAGATTGCCATTCTAACTGAATGGGAGTGCTTATGGCTGATGCTGAGCATACCTTTGTGCACAGAAAGTCTATGTTTTTGCTAAAAAATTGCCTATTTTTATACAAATTCAGCCTAATCTGTGCCCATAAACAATTGAAAATTACATGTGCGTTTAACGGAAGACCTATACTAGATGGCGGCGCATACGCACAGCCAAGCCCGACGCCTCTTCCTTTTTTTTATTCATTCATTTATTCATTTTCTATGCCGCTTATCCTCATTAGGGTGGCGGGGATGCTGGAGCCTATCCCAGCTGGCTTTGGGCGAGAGGCGGGGTACACCCTGGACTGGTCGCCAGTCAATCGCAGGGCACATATAGACAAACAAACACTCACATTCATACTCTAAAGGACAATTTTAGAATCGCCAATGAAGCTAACATGCATGTTTTTGGAATGTGGGAGGAAAGCGGAGTATCCGGAGAAAACCCACTCACGCACGGGGAGAACATGCAAACTCCACACAGAGATGCCCAACGGAGATTTGAACCCAGGTCTTCCAGATCTCCTGACTGTGTGGCCAATGTGCTAACCACTCAGCCACCGTGCGGCCCCCATTCACACTCAATATCAAGAAAATCCTACAAATGGCGGTTAAATTAAACTCTTATGAGATGTTTTTGTTGTCATGGTTAGGTTTGTTCAAACGAATCAACTTAGGAGTAGAAATCAACGAGAAATGAAGAAACAAGCTTGGTCCAACCATTTTTTCCATAACTGTGTATGAACCTTAATACAATTCACAAAATCAATGTAGTGAGCAACTAAAAACAAAGGCACTGAACCAGCTGTCCAACCTGCTGCAGTTCAACCCCAACTATAAGAGTGCCCATCCCAGCGTGCAAATGACGTCAATCTCCAACTTCGATGCACATCAGCAGCTTTGTGAAAGAGAGGCGGCAAAATGTAGAGGGTACATACACTCAGGTTATTTCCGCGAGGCCTGTGTCTCCTCCGCTGGAACACACACACACACACGCACGCATACACACACAAATACACACACACACGCGCGCGCCAGAAGAGAAGGGAGGAAGCAACAAGGGATGAAAAGGAAGCAAGGAAGTAAACAGAGGCGAGAGAAAGAGCAGAGTTATCAAAAGGAAGTCCAGTGCACAAACACACACACACACGCGCACAGTAAAATCTCTAATGCCAAACACACTTAAGGTTGTACAATTCAGAATTCAAGCCAAAAATTGGGTAGAAAATTCAGACAACAAAGTCGCACAAAAGTCGGAGACGTCAGCGAGCGGCAAAGGATGTTTTGCTTTTTGCGTGAGGTAAGCAGCACCGTCAACAACACTGCCTGCACAGCGAATAAAGCTTTATGGAGGAAACACTCTGACCCTGGATTGCAGTATTTTTATTGACATGAATTCTATAGGGAAATGATTTAGTTTGAGATTCTATCACTCAATCACACTCAAAAGCATGTTTTCCTTCATGCCAAGTTGACTGTTTGTAGTTTAAAGGGATAGTTTGGATACACCAAGGGTCAGATGGGAATGGAGCAAGGAAGAAGTACTGCACATGTACACATTATGCATGTACAATTGATATCTACTTGTCTAGCGGGTACATGCAGCTACGCCTTATAGCTCAGCGAGGAGCACAGCAGCAGGTGAGCAAGGGCTGATGGGTGGGGGAGGGTGTTGAGCAGAAAGACGGAGGTGAATTTGAAGTCTCTCTTCGATGCATCCTGTCCTAAAACTTGCGTTTCGCTCCAAAATGTACAATATTTTTCACATTCAAAGAGATGGCGAGACGTAGAAATTCACGTCAGCCGCCCTTTTTTTCGGCTCGTGAGCCGAAAAAAAGGGCGGGGCTAAGCAAAATATGCTGGTGAGATGGAGGTGCTCACTTGATTGTCTGCTGTGAGGCGGGGCATGGAGAGGGTCCGCCCATGCCCATCCACTGTGGGACAGGGCTCGGTGTCAGAGTACCCATCCCGCCCCATCTCCCTCATCTCTACCTTCTGGAAAAAGACAACGAGAGGAGGCGTGATTGTGGGGGGAGGGGGGTGGGGCGGTGGGTGCCAGTGAGAGGATGAGGTGCTTTGTTGACAGGACTTCTTGAGTGAAAGAAAGTGCCCTGTGTTTTGTAAATGACAGCAGGTATTTTGATTTACACACACAGGCGTTAACGTGCAAATAAACGGTGTCATTAAAAGTTCCATTTGTAGGAATGCGAGCAAAGCTAGCGCCATTAAAGCGTGAAGCCTTTCTCATGAGTAGGTCCTTCACACACCACAGCGACTCACTACTGCCCTCTGTGGTGCAATGACATACTCCTCACCAGCGCTAGCCTATCCGAGATCTTACAAGTTAGTTCATCAAGACATCCAAACAAAACAGGCCGTGAAGCGGTGACATGTGTGTGTGTGTGTGTGTGTTGTAGGCATACAACAGCAAGCACTGACAAGCTTTCTTGCTAAGCGATTGGAAATGTTTTCATTTCCGAGGCTTTGCTTCCAAATCCATATACAGCAATGCAGAAGGGAGTGGCTGCGGAGACGGCAAAAGACCATCTGATAGCAACATTTCAAACCATCACAGCCGCCCCGCCTCCACACAATCCATGGCGTTCCCATTTCGAGCAAGGCAGTCACATAATAACCAAGGTTCCACTTCCCGCTCCCTTAACAATCTGATATCAATCAAAACCAACAAGACCTACCATTATCAAATAACCAGTAGATAGCGAGATAGTCACCGGAATTGATGGCCTCTGTTTGGCGTGTTGCGATGGGGGCCGTGCAAAATAACGCTACCTGCGGGTTGTACCGGCTGTCGTGGAGATCGTCAGGGTAAGGTCTGTCTGGACTCCAGTTACCCGTCTTTTGGAACATCTCCTGGGCCTTGGTGGTCATCCACGATGGGCTCTCTGTCATGCCACCTTCAGAAGGTCTTGTGCGCACACACACACACACACACACACACACTCTAATAAACGTTGTATATTGAACATCACATGAGCAATCAGCAAGTCTATCCCTACTTACATGCTGTTGATGTTGTCCGGCTGGGTGCCAGGGAGGCCATTGAGGCCCTGCCCCTCATGGCCATCGGTGCCGCCTCCCTCAGAGGGTGGCTCCATTCGCTTAAACATTGATGGCGTTTGGTTCTGCGTGAGACACACGACATGGTCTACGGGCTGGCATCAGGCACACTCGAGGGGAGTGCAGACAGGACAGACACTAAGACAGGATGCGGTTGCAGCATGCAGCCACACGGGGGGTGGCTGCCAGCGGCTGAGGTGGTGAAGTTACCCGCGAGTACCCACAGTACTTTACTGACAATGATTGGATGTCAGAGGAGAACTTGGTGAGTACCACTGTATGTCATGGACCAGATCACCAGACAATACAGTATTTCACAAGAGGGAGAACAGTTCTCACATTACAGCAAGCACTTCATTCATTTATTATCTTGTCTAGGAGCTTTACCAGGGGGGGGCCACATGCGACCAAGTGTTGGAATCCGGCCCACCAGCATTTTACTTTGAACATACAAGCTGGCACAAACAACATGACTGGCAAGTAGTCAAGAGTCAATCTGACACAACCTTTTGATGGCTAAAGTAGCTTTTCACATGCATCGATCCAGACCTCACCCACCGGTGCCAAACAAACCCAAGCCAACAAATACTTTCCTTGTGTACATTCCGGGTGTCTTATTCACTAAAAGAAACCAAAACAAACCATTCCAGGTGGACAGTTGGAATTACATGCATTAAATAGTGTGCATGTATAAAATATAGAGTCTGGCCCCAGGCCAATTGTGTTAACTCAAATTATATATATTATATATTAACGGGGTGCCTAAACCTTTTCCATCAAGGATCACATACTGAAAAATCTAATGTTTTATATTTTGCTAACTGATCCAAGTAGATATGTTAAAAAGATTAATGTATGCCTCCCTCCGAAGCTACCGTACGTTATAGGCGACAAAAATGCTTATTAATCTTTACTCCTTACAATACACTTTTTAACTTTTTTTTTTTTTACAGCTATTTGAATTTAATTTTTGTGATTTTGGTTCCTCATAATTTTGACTTTATTGTCATAATATTAAATCAATTCCCTAACGAAATTGCACATTTATTCTGTTTTGTTATTTCACATATTATGGCTTGGAAAATCTGCTTTTTTTCTTCAATGTTTCAGCTTTGTTTCAATTGTTTTCCTCATAATAGTGCTTTATTCTTGTAAATTTACAGCAGTTTTTCTCATAAGACTTTAAATTATGATATTCCGAGGATTGTATTGCTCTTTTCTTCCGTATTTGATGTTGGTTTTAACATTTCCAGTTTAATTGGAAATCTATATATGCATATATTTACATATATTTATAATGTGCTGAGGGCTGTTATAAAAAGAGCTGCGGGCTGCAAATGGCCCCCAGGCCAAACTTTGGACACCCGCTATGGAATGCAGTATGGCAGATGGATTATCACTCCCTTGCTGGGGTTTTTCACAAATGTATTAATAAATACAATAATAAATGAAGAAATTATCACTGTTATGGTCAATTATTAGTCAAAACTAGGGATGCTCAGATGTTTCTCCTCTTTTAAGCATCTATTCTATCGTAAACATAAATTTATCTTGGAGATGAATAAAGCATCTATCTATATAGCTCACTAGCCCGCGGTCGTCTCAAATCCCTCCAAAGTAAGAGTTGTGCAAATGAATAAGAGGAGTTTATAGGTTCCTATAGGGGTTATTATACAGTAGGTTATTTCATGTCTATGGGGCTCTAATAATGTTGAAAACCGTATTTAGAAAGTCATAAACAGGTTTTCTATGCTCTAACTTCATTCATTCATTTTCTATACCGCTTGTCCTCATTAGGGTCGCGGGTATGCTGGAGCCTATCCCAGCTGACTTTGGGCGGGAGGCGGGGTACACCCTGGACTGGTCACCAGTCAATCGCAGGGCACATATAGACAAACAAAGACATACAACCAGTCACACTCACATTTATACCTATGGACAATTTAGAGTGGCCAATGAAGCTAACATGCATGTTTTTGGACTGTGGGAGGAAAGCGGAGTACCCGGAGAAAACCCACACACGCACGGGGAGAACACGCAAACTCAACACAGAGATGCCCAACGGAGATTCGAACCCTGAACCTCCTGGCTGTGAGACCAACGTGCTACCCACTCATCCACCGTGCAGCCTGACTACAAAAGTATTCCATTTATTAACATTAAATCCTGTATTGCATAAATGAATCTCGATGTTGGGTCTGAGACAACTTCAAAAGAAATACTGCGATACTCAGCAAGGCGCTTGTCATCTTAGAGTGTGTTTGGGCTTCTCATCCTGTATGTTGTACATCATCTCACTGAAGTGCAGCATCACCATTTTTCAGTGGATGGCACATCTCTGTTGGACTTGGCAAGATATAAGAAAACGTTTGCTGAAATGTGAGAGCCGTACTCACGTTTGTGGCATACTGCAGAGAGGCATTTCCAGGTTGACTTAAAGTTTGCCTGCTGCTGCCTGCAATGCCATGCGTCCTCGTGTACCCTGAGAGCTAAAAGCTGCATGCTAAATAAACACCACACATTAAAATTTGGCCACAGCTCCTCTGACTCTCATTCGATCAAAACACTATCTACGACAGTGATCAATATGGCTGCCACAGGCTGTTTTAAGTCATTCCCTGTTCTTCCCAGGAAGGAAATGGCTCAGGATCTTTATGCAACAGAATCACAACTTCAATGTTGCAACAGTGGCCTATGTATCAACCGGGCGGTCCTGGGATTAATGATCTGATCACATCAGGATCCACTGGTCACAGTGAGAACCACTTGACACCCAAACAAACAACACAGCAGTCACACTGATGACATATGATCCGCTGAGTCAAAGTAGAACTGGACTGACCAAGTAAGTAGATCCCACCACTTCCTGGAGGAATAAAGGCAGACGTCAGAGTGACAAGACGGATAACGGACAGGTAGTGAAAAGACAGACAGGTAACAGAGCAGAAGTAAAAAGACAAATACAGAGGAAAACTGAAATGATCCATACAGTACTTATTAGAGGAGGAGGGATGGATCAAGGAGCACAAACATGGAAGGTCGGACAAGTTGACTCAACCTCTGATTCCACCAAGCAGTACACTTCTATACAGGTTGGCATATCCACATTTCAGAAACTTTTGCTGGGGTAGCAGTCGTAAAAGTGCGTTTGTAACACAGTGAAATGGCCAAATATTTACTTTGTTTTTATTCATTTTGCTTCGATTATATTCCACTGTTTCATTTCTTTCCGCTTTATAGTTACATCATATAACTTTTTATTATATTTTGGAACACCTGGTTTTACTATAGAACATATTGGTGCCTATTTATTTGTCTTTTACTTGTGTTTTAACTGTGGTCATTGTAAAAATGCATAATACTTTGGTCTGGTATGTCATATCATTCATTCATTTTCTATGCCGCTTATGCTCATTAGGGTGGCGGGTATGCTAGAGCCTATCCCAGCTGGCTTTGGACGAGAGGCGGGGTACACCATGGACTGGTCGCCAGTCAATCGCAGGGCACATATTGACAAACAAAGACAAACAAACACCCACACTCTAACGGACAATTTAGAGTGGCCGATGAAGCTAACATGCATGTTTTTGGAATGTGGGAGGAAAGCGGAGTACCCGGAGAAAAAACCCACACACGCACGGGGAGAACATACAAACTCCACACAGAGATGCCCAACGGAGATTCGAACCCTAAACCTCCTGACTGTGAGCCCAATGTGCTACCCACTCATCCACCGTGCGTCCCTATGGTGTGTCTCACAGCTAAGTTATCTGCATAGCTAATGACGTTATGGCGTTACCGGCTATATTAAACCTTTTCCTGCAAGTGCCACATAGTAAAAAATGAAAGGATACTTTGCCCCTTTGATATTTTGTAAAGCAACACATGTAATATGCTGATAGGTTATATTTCTTTTTGGTTTATATTGTTTTGTCTACCTTTTATTTTCCAAATATTTTAACTTTTTTCATTAATAACATTTGTAAATTATCTTCTCTCACTGTTATGACTTTATTTTCATAATATTATAACTTTTTCTCCAATCAGTTTTTTCAAAGATTACAACAATTACAAAAATTATTTTGGTTTGTTCTTTCTGTATTTTTTTCTATAATATTTCAGCTTTGCTAGATGCCATTATTTTTCCAATATTATTATCATTAGATATTATAATATTATTAATATTATTATTAATGTTATGTTATTCTCATAAACTTTTTTTCTCATTTGAAAATATGACTTTTTTCTCTTAATATTTTAACTTTATTCTCCTAAAATCAGAGCTATTTTTTTCTACGGTTGTTCTTTTTTAACTTTCTAACTATTTCATCTTTGTTTTTGTAATTTTTCTTTTTGTAATTATGACTTTATTTTCAAAATATTTAGGCTTTTTTTCTTATAACATTTGAACTGTTCACGCGAACAAATGTTTCAAAAATTATAACTTTATTGTTTTTTCTGTTTATTTCTCATAACAACGTATTACGACTGACAAAATAAGGTCTTTCTTTAATATTCCAACTTTAATATTCCAACAACGACAGTATTTTAGTCATAATATGATTTTTGTAAAATTACGATTTTTTTTCTCATTTAATTCTCGTTACATTTTTTCTTGCAACTTTTGTCTCTTAATATTATATTATTTTATTTTGTCTCTTTATAGTATTGTAAAATTCCAACTGATGAATGATAAATTCATCAAGTTTTAATTTTTGTGTTTGCATTTTCTTGTTCAATTATTTTTAGAATGTGCAACAGGCTGCTCTTTGGACACCCCTGGCCTACACGCTCAAACATAAGCCTGATCAGCTCAATTTTCCAGCTCTACTGTAGCGCTTGGTGGAATCGTGGTTCAACAGAAAAGCCTGGACACGCGTTGCTGCTTAGAACAGTCTATTCAGTCCAAAGGGGATGCTTGCATTCAGGAGCATACCAACATAAAGTACAGTGTTGACTTTACCACTAACATCAGCTAAATGCATTTCTTTACTCTGCGGAAATCAGACTGAAATCAAGGTGGTACATCTCAGGACGTACTCACACTAGGCCAATTGTTTTCTGCTTCCCCTCCTATGTTGTTGTTTTACAGCAACCTGCCTGTCATGGAGCGACTGTAACGGGATCACTTCCTGCACGTTATTAACGATACCCAACTGGGGCTGTCGAAGTTAACACGTTAATAACGCATTGATGGAAGTTTCCTTTAACACAGTGGTTCTCAGATGGTGGGGTGACGCGGTAAACTGTCAGGGAGGGTGTGAGAAGCAGGGAGTACTTTCAGCATTAGTGTAAACCTGGACAATGGACAATTTAGAGTGGCCAATGAAGCTAACATGCATGTTTTTGGAATGTGGAAGGAAACCGGAGTACCCGGAGAAAACCCACACACGCATGGAGAGAACATGCAAACTGCACAAAGAGATGCCCAACGGAGATTCGAACCCTGAACCTCCTGACTGTGAGGCCAACATGCTACCCATTCAGCCACCGTGTGGCCCTGTAAACCTGCCAATATGTCCAAATTTATTATACTCATCATGCCATTTGACTCTTAAATACACTTCACAACTCTCCATTGTGTTGCATTTTCCTGGTTTCCGTTTCAAATTCAGTTTGTACAGTACAGATAAATAAATAAATACAGATCATCAGTTGTCAATAGTACTGTATTTCAAACGGGGTGGAGGGCGCAACATTTCTGGCCCCTAGGGGGGGGCGTGACAGAACATAACTGAGAACCACTGCTTCAACGGCACTATTTTTTCTGACGTGCGATTAACGTGCGCACATCCTGTTTGACCCTCGGCTCACACTGTAGTTTGAGGAAGCACCGATGGACAGTGAGTCCAAAATCCAACATTGTACAAACGGCCGAGTGTGAGTACGTACTTCACGGGATTCCACGACGGGGGCGAGGGTATAAGGACATACACCATGTAACAGAGCCTATTTGTGATTCCTTCACAAAAAGGTTACTTCCCATAAGCCAACAGGTTGCAAGAAAACAGGATGCAGATGTAAGGTAGCATGCCGGTAAAGGTGTAGCAACACCGTGATCCCTGCAAGGACTCCTTGAAGTATTTCAACATATAGAAGACACATTTTGGAGGAAACAATATACGATGTGTCTCGCCAAAAGGGACGCCCGACGTGGACTTATTATCGTCAGAGTCTAGTCTACCTGTTCCTCTCGCATGGCCTGCAGCTTTTTGTTCTTGCTCTGTCGGTAGTATTCCATGATCATCATGGCGGCGTAGATTTTGCCCACCGTCAAGTCTGTGGCTGCTGAAAAAATGACAAGTTACCCTGGAAGATTAGACCCTAGTGAGATGGGACCCTGAGCCGTGGGGGGATGGGAGTGGGGGACAAGACACATCAAAATCACCAGTTCACAAGAAAGTTGCCACCAGTGGGTGAGGGCCGTTCTGTTCCATGGCAAAACCACAACCTCATGAATGAGGTCAATGTGGTCAAAGAGTACAATCCAAATAATGATTAAAGTAAAAAAAAAAAAAAAAACACATTTCGGAAATAATAGACTAAGTCCAGTTATCTTTTGCTTCCAATTAACCTCTTCTTTGCATTTTTGCAAAATAAATTGGATTGTATGCAGTGCATCATATTTAGTGTTATGTACTGCAAGTTCATAAATTCATTCATTTTCTATACCGCTTATCCACATTAGGGTGGCGGGTATGCTGGAGCCTATCCCAGCAGACTTTAGGCGAGAGGCGGGGTACACCCTGGACTGGTCGCCAGTCAATCGCAAAAATGAATGAATGAATAAGTTCATAAATTAAACAGAAGTAAGCTCACTCTCTGGTAAGCAACACACAAATACTTAACAACACCGTACAACTATTTACACAACAAAGCCTTTGGTCTTTTCACAGGCAGATGCTGTTGCAACTGAGAATAGTTTTTTTTTTTCCATAGCATTTCATGGGGAACATTAAGGCCGAGGGTGACGTAGTCACTTCACTTTCAAACACATCCCTGGACAGGAGCTCAATTGTTTCCAAAAAATGTGGGACGTGTATCCCCAGGGTTTGGATGATGACATTGAAACGTTTCAAAATCGGAAAAATACTGAGCTCCGTTTGGGTGGTGTGCTCGCTTCAAAGTGGCAACCTGCAGCACTGAAGCTGACTCGAAAAAATATGGGATCAAACGTTTGTTTTCAGAACATTAGCGGCATTAAAACTAAGAAACCATAGCTTCCATGCATATAGGCAGCCGAGTAGAAACATGCAATGTTGTTCTATATGCTGGTCATTCCAATTCATAATTTTTCATCTTTCCAAATCGAACGTACTTTCTAGTTTATTGCTGTAGTGAAAAGACTTCTATAGAGGATCTTCTATAGTCGGCACCCCCTGATAGCAGGATGTACAGTGTGTGTTTAATGTGTGAACGTACTTTGCACGGGTGATGCAATGCGTGCGGAGAAAGTGCTGGTATAGCGGTTATATTTCATCAACAAGAATCTCGAGGTTAACAAGTCTCATTGAAAATAACCGACCCTTTTTGGAAACTAGACCAGGAATACAGTCCGCAGGTTGATCATTGTTGACAGTGTAAGTTATTCTGTTTGTGAACGTGTCTGTGAATAGGGCAGCCATGTGTGCATTTAATGTTCTTTGCGTATGTGTGGCTGTGGTAGCCTGATCAGGGGATGCAAAGCAGTGAATGACACTGGCTGGTAGAAGCTGTCCTCTTGGTGAGATGGTGATCAGACATACCGTTGTGCCAACACTGCTGCGATTCTGCTGCAACTTACCCTTGTGAGGCGTGACCAGCAAGTCCAGCGTCTTCTGCGACAAGTTGGGCCAGATCGCCATCATCTCCTTCCGCAGCTCAGCGTCCATTTGTTGCTTATCTGCACCACCTGAGAGGTTTTACCACACAAGTTAAAGCATTCATGCACATGGACGGTTACAGACAAGAAAGGAAGCACGAGAGCACCATGTCAACAGAACATTTCATCTTATGATTTTGTGGTTCATTCATTCATTAAATATAATATTCATTCATTTTCTACGTCGCTTATCCTCATTAGGGTCGCGGGTATGCTGGAGCCTATCCCAGCAGACTTTGGGGGAGACTTTGGGGCATCCCTCCACACAGGGATGCCCAACGGAGATTCAAACCCTGAACCTCCTGACTGTGGGGCCAATGTGCTACCCACTCAGCCACCGTGCGGCCGTAAATAAATCATGATTAAAGTAAAAAAAAAAAAAAACACATTTCGGAAATAATAGACTAAGTCCAGTTATCTTTTGCTTCCAATTAACCTGACTGTGGGGCCAATGTGCTACCCACTCAGCCACCGTGCGGCCGTAAATATAATATCGTATAAAACAAAAACCAGAACTACTTAAGTGCAAGTGGCGGAAGAATACATAGTCACGCAATGGCACACTGAGGAAGGACGTCATCACTTTTGTTTTTTTCCCCTAACTTTAATCTCCATTATGTCTCCCAAGCATAAAGCAGGTTCTTCTGGTAGCAATGCGTCAAAAAAAGGAAAGTGAAAGTGGAAAGCAAAGTCAAAGTAGCCATCATAAAATGCTCAGGAAGGGGAGAAATGCTGAGCACATGGTTGGTCTTGGTCTTGGATGTATTTATTTGCACAAACCATTGTATGAGCTGCTGGCACCAGTATTGTCTGAGCATAAATAAAGACACTGAAGTAAAATAATTTGTATCTCTTCTGCCTCTCAAGCCCTCCAGACATCTCACTGCAGGAAACACAGAAAAAGTGAAAATATCCCAAATCCTTTAAAAGTGGCACCTGCAAACCCAAATGGTAGACTACAGCCGCATCCTGCAGTAGATGTTTTCTTTGGAAATGTTTTTCTTGAGGAGCTTTGTCCGTCTTGTCTTGATGAATACTGTATGTGCTACTACTTAGAACTTTGAGTATGTTGTCAGAATGTTGTTTTTAACGAATGTGAAGAATAAAGGAATAGTATCTTGATGAACCCCTACAAGCAATGTTCCCCTTAATTTCTCAAGTATCTCAGCATACACAAAAACGACCAGAGCATTCCCAGGACCTCTATGAGTGACCATTTACCATTAATTTTAAGTTAATCAGCTATACTTTCATTTCCTAATTTGACTTTTACTTTCTGTCTTAAAGCGGACTCCCTTGGCAACATTTTATCCTGCAAAATTACTTGAAATTGACTCCATATTTGTGGTATTTGTTTACTTTTGGGGAAAAAAACGACCTTCTGGTCTCTTCTGTGTGACGCTACTTTGGCCTTGCAGCATGTTTTTTTTTTTTTTTAGACAAGCCCTTTCTCATTGGAAAAAAATAAAAAATCTCACCCAGTTTCACCTTTTGTTCCTCTGTTCCCACATACTAAAAAGCCAAAAAAAACCTTAACTGCTTTTAAAAAAATGTTTTTTTACTTGCTGAGTTGGTGTTGCACTGCACGTTGGTTTCGCCCTAATACGGGTCACCAAGCAATGTTTAGCTCTCTTTACTACTGCTGCAGCAATAGCTGTAGGCTTAAAAACTATATATCTTTATATTTATATAATGCTTTTTTCACAACAATCATGTCTACAGAACCAGTATACAATTAACAGAAAACAAGAGAAAACAGTCAGGGTTTATATATATAAAAAAAGAAAAGTAGAACAAACTGGTAAGGTTTTGGATGCTTTTTTGTTGTCAGAAAAAAACATGAAATTGGGTTTTTTGCATTTGTGGATAAAAAATCTGGTCAAAATGATCAATACATTTATAGGAGAGAAAGTATTTTCGTCTTAGATCTATATTTGAAAAAGGCTCACCTGCAAAACAGAAATACTATGTACGGTATCACGTATGACATAACGCAATGTTAATGAAATGATTGGGGCCGCATGAGGCAGAGTTTGGCTGAGGCTGGGCTGCAGCCTTGGCTCACATGCATGCGCGCACAATTTAAATGATTGTTATTTTTTTTAATCCAATCTACTCAAATGTTAATTTTTTACCACAAAATAAGATAGACAAGGACACTGGTGTAAACAAGGTGTGTGCAAAACTACTAATAAAATTGTCAATCAATCAAAAAATAGATAATCAATAGAGCCTGGTGTAAACAAGTTTAGAGCTTTCCTTGGGTACATCCCTTCTTTAGTAGTCAATTTGTATGGAACATACTGTACTGTATAACTGTTTTCTCTACAAAATTACTAATAAAACAATTAACAAATACATAAACAAATTAAGAACTAATTAATAATTAAATCAGTAATACATTTCAGTTTTCAGTCAAATTGTACATTTCTTTAACCTCAGTCAATGGGTTTTTCTGAAAATGGCTTCTCTTGCCTACTTTTTACTCCTTTGGACCTGGCAGCACTTCCGCTCAAATAGCTGAGCCACATTTGTTTAGAAAAATACATGTTTGGGTCTGTGGAATATGCAGTATTTTAATTAATTTGGCGTGTCGTGTTTAGTCGATGCACGGAGAGTGGGTACGCCACAACCAGACAGAGCGCGCTGTGCGCCGTAACCCCCATCTACTGCCATGTCATCCAAGCGCCTTTTTTTCCATTTAAGATGGAAGCGAATGGGGGCCACAACGCGCGGCGCGCTCTGCCCGACTACCCCACCCCTCACACAGATCGGACTGGACTCAGACGGCAAACCACACCAACGAGTTCCCCGCGCTTCTTTTATCTTGCATGGCACGCGTCACTTTGATTTATTTGAAAAGAAAGTTAACCTATACACGTCGTATGTCACGCTGGGCAACAACTTAAAAGACTTTTTGGGACGTGAACAGCTTGCCGGGATGAATGTCTGCACTTACCTAGCCAGGCACAGAATTAAAATTAAATTTAGTTAAATTTTTTTAGTTAACTTTCCTTTATTGAAAAATGTTTCCCTTTCTGCATCAAGCCCAGTAAATTGGTTGGTCCGTCAGCCCTGCACACATCACTGTGCCATTCATATTGTAGTGTTGCTGGGAGAACTTCCTGCTTCTTAGTGTCCTTTGCGGGATATGTGTTTACGACACCCTGAGTGAGACGGTCATGTTGAGTACTGACGTTCCGCGATTCCATTGAGAATTTTACTCTTTCTCTTTGCATAAATAAATGCTTGCTTTGTCTTCACCTTCCCATGGGGGCCACATTACCATTACATTTTCACATAAAGAAGGGGGCCACAAAACATCGTCTCGTGTGCGGGACATTTGGATCCTACCCTTGGCAATCTTGATATCCAGCGCTGTCCTGATGAGCGCCATGAGGGTGGAGTTAAAGTGGACCGTGTTGTCATCAGCCACGGGCAGGTCCATACGCAGCAGCCTCTGTGGAGAGCCATCAGAAAGGGAGCATAAGAATGGGGACGTGTCCTCAATTAAATATATTCCTGAACCTCCATGGAGAGGCAGGTGGGCCAATAAGGGCTTGGGGGTGTGGTCGAGAGAGCTCCATAGACCTGGGATGTCCTATTTCCAATTGGTAGTCATCAACTCAAACAGACGACACTGTTTGTGACAGAGTTCCGACAGACCATGTGACCAGCTCTGCGGAACACTTTCAATTGGGTGGATGCGCTTGCAAATAAGAAAGCATTTACTGGGAGGTATAGCACTGACTTAAAGTGAGCCCCTGTGTCTCCTGAATTCCCAGTGATACTCGACGACGCAGCATGGCTAGCCAATGGGGGCCTTCTGCTGCTAAGCAAGAACCACGAAAAGGAACAATCAAAGCCAAAATGGCCTCCGACCCAACCTGTGCCCATGTTCCCTAAATGTGTGAATGCAGTGGTACATTCACACATCTCTGCTGTTCCACACAACGTAACACACAATAATCTGCACAAACTGCAATTAAGTTGAGGCTTAATTGGAGTCCTTTGGAGACAAAAGAGGCTGACTGGAGAACAAAAACAGTACCACTGGTGGAATTCTGCTGTTTTTCAGGAGGCAGCTGTTCTATTTTTCAACTCTGGCATGTTCTATAGAGCTCCCCCTACCAGTAAGGAGGTTCCCTGTCTGTCAGGTAAATCCGATGGAAAAACTACTAGATAGAACGAGGCAAACTGGGGTGTTCCCAGCTTGCTGTTGCTATCTGGACCAGTTGGCGTCCATCCATCGGGTTTACCTACGAACATGAGCGTTGGGCACTCACGGTGGCAAGCACGGCAGTACGATGGCGGCTGACTTTATGGACATGCTCCCGGGCGTCAGGCATGGCCAGGTGCATGGCAGGCGGTGGGCATCGGCCAACATTGACAGCAGACAGCCTCCATGTCGGCCATGGCCATGCAACACAGCGTGCAGGTACGGCATGCAACACCCCCTGGTGGACCACCCCACCACACAGCATGCAATACCCTACTTAAACTAAACCCTTCATACCCACCCAGCCCTCTACCCCCTGTCCTGCCCACAAACACACACAATTTCACACACAAGCAGCTGTGCATCCGCGCAAAGAGAGTATCCTCAATCCAGATTGATTGATCGTCCTGTAATACTTGATCTCATTTATTTCCAATAGTGACTGGATGGAATATCAAGTCAAGATCTCTCTCAACGGGTGCAGTGTTTCACGGGGGTGTCAGAGTTAGTAAGTTAATTAAGTTAATGTTAATTAAACCCAAAAAGAAGACAACAAAACAGAAAATAATAAAGAGATGATTGATGTTCTTTGTGTTTTTCAGTTTTTGGACCAACAAGACGTATTTTTTTGTGGAGGTGCTGCAGGGTAACAGGAGCAAAAGGGGGGGACACGTGGTAGGATGAACTAAGAGACTCCAAGCTTGGTCATGAGATGCGTTTACCAAAAAAAAGGTGAAAGTGAGGGTGGGGAAAAGCTTTGTTAAAAAAATGAAAGAGAAAAGAAGGAAGTGGGAAGGGCTTTCGGGGGACTATAAACAACAGAACGAGACGGGAGCAAAAAGGACGTGACTATTGACACAGACGGAAATTCACCGGGGAAAAAGTCAGCTCCCAAAACCAAACGAGGGCCTACTTTTCTGACAAGTCTGATCTTTTAATTTTTAAACATTTCTTGTCATGACGATCACACTATAAGAACTACAACTTGAAAAGGCATCTCTTGATGGTCACGCAATGCTGCTGATTGCTAAAGGAGGTCTCTGCAGGCACAAACCAACATATTGGCGAGACAGAAGAAGAAAAGTTGAGGGAAGACAGACAGATGGTGCTCAGCAGAGGGAGTCAACACGACCAATGAAGACATGAAGACATATGAAGATTGGCTGCTGATAGACGAGTGGAAAGGGATGCAGGGATGCGCAGGGAAAAGTTGGAAAAGAAAGAAAAGGACAAAGGTGGCAGTGGAAGTCAGCCAGATTCACAACCTGTAAGAGTAGAATGTAGCACTTTTCGCCCTTGGACCCTTTTGCTGAATAGATCTCAACAAACAAGTATCAGTTTGGGGAAAAGGATATTAAGTAGGGATTCTGCGATCAATCGGCCACCAATCAGTATCAGCCGATTTCCATGAAAAAACACGTGTATGCCATTAAAAGTCTTTCAAAACCAATCACAAAGCCGACTGGCGTGCGGCAGCACACCCTGTGCTTGCTGTGTCACATAGGGTTGCCTGCTAAATGACGCGTCTTGTATTGAGGCAACAAGTGGCGTACTTTGTCCCGTATTGCCACGAGAATCAAAACCCATCCATCCATCCATTTTCCTCCGCTTATCCGGGTCCGGGTCGCGGGGGCAGCAGCTTCAGTAGGGAAGTCCAGACTTCCCGGTCCCCAGCGACCTCTTCCAGCTCCACCGGGAGGACACCAAGGTGTTCCCAGGCCAGCTGTGAGACATAGTCCCTCCAGCGTGTCCTAGGTCTTCCCCGGGGGCCTTCTCCCGACTGGGCATGCCCGAAACACCTCACCAGGGAGGCGCCCGGGAGGCATCCGGACTAGATGCCCGAGCCACCTCAACTGGCTCCTCTCGATGTGAAGGAGCAGCGGCTCTACTCTGAGCTCCTCCCGGATGGCCGAGCTCCTCACCCTATGTCTTAGGGTGAGTCCAGCCACCCTACGGAGGAAACTCATTTCCGCCGCTTGTATCCGTGATCTCGTTCTTTCGGTCATGACCCATAACTCATGACCATAGGTGAGGGTGGGAACGTAGATCGATCGGTTTGCCTTCCGGCTCAGCTCTCTCTTCGAATCAAAACAAGTCTCTAAAACCTTAATGGCTTCAGTTTGACAGCTTGCCACAGACGACGCCAATTGGTGCCAGCGTGTTTGATCACTACCAAACCTATTTCCTATATCTTTGTTTAAACGTTTTGCCTGTCTGTCACTGGCAGTACTTTACACTGGCAGCAGATAGGAAGCTGGAGTTATCTAGCTCGCCAATATTTGCATCGTCTCTTAGTGTTTTTTTTTGTTTTACTATAACTGCTGAATTCTGACTTTATGCCTTCTTACAAAGACAAATGATCACAACATAGGATGAAGACGATGGCCACACTATTTAAGTGGACATCTGTTTGGTAAATAAAGTAGTGTACAATTGAAATGTAGCCAGTCATAAATAAAACACCAATACTTACCCTAATACCTCTACTAGTGATGAAAGTTGGAGACCCCTGCAACCTCCAAACTCAGTTTATTCTGTTTTAAGTTAAGTTTTTATACAAAGTTATTTATTTGTATATTTTCTTATGTTAACTTTGTTATCTTGAACTAAAAAGAGAAATAATTACACCATTTCCCCCCATGTATTTGTATTACTCCAACGTATGCATCAAATCAAATTCAAGTTTGTGTCAAATAGTCAATAGTACAAAAATTGTTTCACACAGATAAAGGCAGAAAAAGACACCGCCCAGAAGGTAATACTTTTTAATAACTGCCTATTTGCCAGATGCCCTTGGAATTGTCTCAATGGCACCCCTGCCCAATACCGCTCATCATAGATAAACTGAAAAATCCATGTTATCAGTATCGGCCGACTGCACTCATGGATGATCGGTATCGGTATCAACAGCATGAAACACTGATCGGAGCATCCCTAATATTTAGTGTTGCTTTGGGATGTAAATAGGCAAAAACCTTTCTCTGGACAAAAACTGTCTACCCAACGACAGCAAACATGGTGCTTTTGTTAATTTTTGCCTTTCCTGTTTGGTTGGTTCAAGTGGCCTAAATATGTCTACCTTGGTGTCCAATTTGTCAGATCCAAATCAAATGTTCATAATATGTGAGTAAATATGTAATATGAATGGGATACACTGCAACCCTTATAAGCCGATGCTCCTCAGACTGGCTGGATGATGTCGACATAAGCGGTTGTGGACATAACCGAAAACAAAAACAGCCCCTGGTTGCACATTAACTTGTGATTCTGGCCGGAGGCTTAGAGAGTGGATGATGCGCATATTTTTTATTTCATTTTTTTGTGTTTTCAAGTTATATTTATTGCTGTGGTAATTTGGTCGTATCCCTTGACTACAATGACAATCAACATTTTCTATGTGCGCGAATACTTTTTCCAGTAGCTAACAAAAAGACAGGGTTCATTTTGTTGGTTGCTGTGGTACAATCCAGGTGCCTTATTTATGAACAGATGTGGGCAGAATGAGTGTATAAGCGCATTCCCACGCAAAGTATTGCATTTATCAACTTCTACTTGTATGTAGGAAATTGTAAGTTTAAGCACTACTTAAGCAGGCGGGGGAGGGGGGGGGTACTTGGAGGGGATGTTGGTGGTGGTGGGGGGTGTTATCTTGGCTCGCCACTTGGTTATCAGACGAGACGCGCCTTCCGGAGCAGACAAGGTGATGCCTGAAGCTGTGTTTATATTTGCAGGAATTTTGCCCCGGCATTGTCCCAAAACGTGAAAAGTTCCAGATCAAAAGTGTGTGTGGGAAAATCTCATCACTCAGCATTTCATCTCGTAATTAAAATGTGACAATATTTTGCGTTTTGAGAAAAAAACCAATTAGACTGTGACCCATGGCACTGCTACTGTGCATGATAACGCGTGTATTATGGAAGTGACAGTGCAAGAGGCAGGATTGGGACTGCACAGTAAGTACTTTACGCACACAGTAAACCTTGCAATCCCAACCTGCCTGCGCATTCCCGGTGTCACTGACTCAAGACATGTGGCTGTTTTTTTTAAGAGTTGAAAAGCTGCCACAGTGTTAATGTCCAAGCAGAAGCTGTAGTAATTCCGCATTTGACCAATGTTACTTAACCTTGGGACCCGACCTTGGATAAGCAGAAGTTGGGCGGATGGATGGTTAGTTTTGCGCATGTAGCAATCTGTTCCGCTGACTCAAGTTGCAGACGGGTGTTTGCAATCCTTTGCAATCCAGCTGATCCTTTAGTGAATTTATTTGCTTGTGTCTTAGTACCAGAACCATCATCAGATTTAGGCACTAAATAGAAACAGGACATGCTGACTTGACCTGCAATATATGTTGATCTGCTAGTCTTTGCTTTTAGGCTGTGATGGTAATGAATCTGGATGCCACTGAAGACCAAATGAAAGACAGAGGCAGGACAATAACAAAGAGACAAAGACAGCAGAAAGTGCAGAAAAGCAAAACCCAAATGGTCACCCTGGTGGTCCGGAGGCACAAATTGAAGCCGACGTCACTCAAATTTCCTCAAAGGTTAAAAAAACCCCAAAACAACAAAAGCCCAGAAAGTCTCCTCATTATTGTCTTGTGTCAGCCAGTGTATGTGTGCGTGTGCGTGCTACAGAGCCATCCACAGGAACCAGCGAAGCAGAGGACTGAAGACAGGCGGCCTTGCCGGTCCTTCTGTACCCGCATCGTAAGCAGAATGACTGTTGAGTGTGATTGTGCGTAGATGTTTCTTCACAGTGAATACGCAACATCAAATTCATATCATTCGATCGTAGATAATGACCATGACTGTGCACATGTGTGTGCATGCGTGTGCGTGTGTGTGTGCGCGCGGTGCGTCCGTGCAGGTTGCAGATGGACAGACAAGCCCCCCTCCTTTGTTCTCTGGCTCCTGCGGCCTGACGACAGGTGAAAAAAAGAAGTTGGAAAAAAAGGAGTCCACTGTCACGTCACTGCACCACAGAAGCCCCGCCCCTCCAACCCCGCTGATTCGGAGAGAGCGAAGAAGAGAGGACAGCGCGCACCAAGACCACCACCACAACCACCATAACAGACAGTGAGGAGGACACCGCGATGGGCGGAAGAGAAGGGACAGGAAGTTGGGGCGGGGAAGGGACGCAGGGGGGCGAGTCTACCTTATAGGCCACCCGGGCGGGACACCTCTTCCCGAGGCCTAGTGGTGGACACATGTGTCTTAGCATCTGATACATGTCTGTGTAAGTGATCCGGCCGCTGGGGTGGCCACACACGCACACATTAAACAATCACCCGACAGACAGAACAAATGATGACAGAGGAAAGGAAAGAAGGATGAGGGTGATGGGAGGTTGTTGGGGTTGGTACGAGGTGAGGAAGAACATAAAGAAAAAGGAAAAACCATACAGGGAAGGAAGAGGGAGGGAAACAAATACACAAAGGTTATTGATTTTGGATTTCTGGTGATGTGGTTGCTGTGGCAATAGAGAGGATGAGCGAGGAAGGAGGGGCAGGGGGCGGGGCCTAGTCTGGCATTCAGTAAAAGAGCACAAAAGGGAGCAGTTTTGGGAGGAAAGGTTAAAGGGAGGAGTTAAGTTAGTGGAGGTGGAAAAGGGGATTCGGGTCATGTCTGTTTGGCCGGCTTTTGACAGAATAGCGCCGCTTCTGGCAAGCAAGGAAAACGCCATCGGAATGACCGACTTGTCACGACAAGCCAGCTGAGTGTGTTCATGGGGCGGCACGTCCACCAGGACCCTCCAATCGTGTCTGCACCGCCTGACAAGACGCATCAAAGCTGACTAGACAACCACAATGTATCGCACTGGGCATCTGGGCATCTGTAAATGACGTTTATTTTTATATAGACCTGACAATGCGAGTCCACAAAAAATTGTAAATTAGATTTGGAAGATATAGTAGGTTTTTTTTTTTTTACAAATACGCCTTAAGAAAGTGCCACAGACGCTTTTTCAAAACACCCCCCAGCGCCCTGCAAAGGAGGAACAACTCCACTTTAATGTCTTTCGACCTTCGAATTAGTAGTACCGATGTTTCCGCTATGAATTCCTTCGACAAAAACCCAAATGTATTGGATAATACAAGGTAACGATAGAAGTGTTAGTTATGCCATAACGACAAAAATATTCCAATTATTAATATTGAACATCAAAATTCACCATGACACATGAGGGATTGCTGTCCCTCCGTTTAATCTGTTCCAGACATGCAAAAATTCATTCATTCATTTTCTATACCGCTTATCCTCATTAGGGTCACGGGGATGCTGGAGCCTATCCCAGCAGAGTTTGGGCGAGAGGCGGGGTACACCCTGGACTGGTCGCCAGCCAATCGCAGGGCACATATAGACAAACAAACACTCTAATGGAAAACTTAGAGTGGCCAATGAAGCTAACATGCATGTTTTTGGAATGTGGGAGGAAACCGGAGTACCCGGAGAAAACCCACGCACCCACGGGGAGAACATGCAAACTCCACACAGAGATGCCCAATGGAGATTCGAACCCTGAACCTCCTGACTGTGAGGCCAATGTGCTACCCACTTAACCACTGTGCGGCCACATGCAAAAATATGAATGAAAAATACATTTGGCGCAGGATATGTTTGGAAGTTTTAAAAGCAGAAATAATTAGAAATGATTTGTTGTTGCAGTTGACATCGCATTGGATATTGTCTCTGAGCTTCATTATCAGAGTGCTTTGGCTGACCGTCAATAAAAAAAGGCACGCAACGGTGGCAGGGCTCTTGAACAACACAGTTCAGGCCAATTCGGTTAGTTTGTTCTGCACAATGCTGGTGCCACTTTCGCCGAGAAGCCACGCCTGACATAGTAGCTCTTCTTGAAGGGATCGGAACTGAATGCTGCAGCGGTGGATCGTGTCCTTCGGGAAAACGGCCATCTTGCACCTTGCTTGCCGAAGCTAACAACCAACACCGGTTCTGTGCGGTGCAGCTCGATAAAGTGACCCACGGTGGACACGAGACCTCCAAAGGTCCAAAGTACCTGAGCCAAAACCCACTCACATACACACGTTCTTTCATTTCAGTCTTCCCCCCTCAGAAAAGGACAGAGACACAAACAGAGGGCGGGCGGGCGGGCGGGCGGGATGAGAACTTTGATTCTTGAACGTGAGGGAATGAAAATCATTGTCCCGACAACAGCTGAGTGCAGTTCACCACCGCATGCTTCACGCACACTGCTATTTGCGCTGGGAGTGTGTGTGTGTGTGTGTCGTGCGTCCCGTCAGAGTGCAAATACAGCCTCCCTCGTAACCACGATGGCGAAATGAACTCAAAAGGAGTGAGTGATGCAAACCTTGAAAACAACAAAACATACGAAACAAAAGCTGAAGGAGGAAAAATTCATCCTAAAGGTGATAAAGAGCGACATTCATTCCAGTCTCTTAAAGGCGAGCAGGTTGCGTTCAAGTTCAAGTGCTTTAGGGGGTGCAGTCCAAACCTTGCAGGCCACCCTATGCGGGCATTTCTTGCCAAGGCCCAGGGGAGGAGAGATAACTCGCAATAAACTGTACATATCCTTATAATGTATGCGCCCGCTGCAAGAAAGATACAAGGAGGGGAGGTTAGGAGCACTGCACACGTCACACAAAAGACAAAAGAGGAAGAGAGAGCATTTATTTACACCGCAGAGAGCGAGAGAGGGAGTGTAAGATGCCTTCCTCGCATGCACAAAGAAGACAGGAGGACTCGGAGGAGGGGTTATGTTCATTCATGGAGTACACAAACAATTTGAAACCCCCTTGGCGTCACATGATACTGCAGGAAAATGTCATTTAGGTTCATCAGGAAACTTGAAGCGGGAGTTGGCGTGTGGGCGTGATTGATTGATCAATCCCTGAAGAATTGTGCTGCTCCTGTGGACTGTGTTCTTTCTCATGGGATTTGTGTTGTGTGGAAGCAATGGTGACCACATGGGTGTCAGAAGTAACATTCACTCAACTTTCTAAATGCTTGCGGTTGTAAAAGTAAGCAAAAAACAACTTTGGCGTGAAGACAAGACAATTTACTGTCCAAACTGCATGTTTTGCATTTTAGAGTAGTATTGGTAGTACTGATTCCAGTTACTCGCAGGCTTATGTTCCCCTCAGCTAATGGAGAAAAAAAGCCAAAGAATGGACTCACTCAAAGCCTAAAAATGCTTCTAAAACGGGCTGGCCCCGAGACCATTAACGACACACAGTTTTTTTTTATCGGAACATTTTAAATATATAATTTAGAAAGAAAAGAAAGAGAAAAAAGTTGTGATCTAACAGAATAGTCATACATTTAATTTAATTAAAATAAATAAATAAATAAAGTCGTGAATTTACGAGATTAAAAGTGGTTAAAAAAAATAATTTAATGTTATTTGAAGACGTAATATTATGAGAAACATAAAAGTATATAAATAAAAATAAATACAAACCCAAACAAAGTTATAGAAAACTATACAGTCGTCCCTCGCTCTATTGCTGTTTGAATATCACGTTTTTTCACAAAAGAATTAATTAGTGATCACTGTTTCCTAGTTGATTATGGCCTATAATTAGTCAAAAATATTGAAAGACAAGTTATATGAAATATTATGGTCACTAGCCATCAGTAATGTTCAATAATTCTTTATTGTTATACCAACAACTTATGCAGGCACATGACGAGGCCCGGTTAACCCAAGAAATGTCAATGTAAAACATGGTTAAAAATGACTCAGTTTATTATTATTATTCGATCCTACTTCATAGACCAATTCGACTGTATTGGGTAAAAAGTTATAATATTATGGGAATAAAGTCCATATAATTATGAAAATACATTCACAAAGATGAATTAAAAAGAAAGCAAATGTCTTTAAAACAACAGCAAAAGCGGGAAAAAGCACAAAATTCAGAATTTCAGAATTCAATGAAATGTATTGAATTTGAATTGACTCCTCCCCACAGGATGTTGAATTGAATTTGAATTGCAGGAAGTGGAAGTGAATTCAAAGCAATTCAGAGAAATTGATTGTCATCAAATTTCAATGAGGGGATACTTTTTCTTCCAAATGGGCACTAACATTAGGCATACTCCTTATTGTTGGAAAGCAATCTTCATTTCAAAGTGGTTTGGCAAACGCAGTAATAATTTATTTCATTAGTTTACATGGTAAAGTTGCAGTATCTAATGGTCAACCGTTCCTCAAATGTTTTGTCACTGAGGCAGCTTTGTTAGTATTATTCTACTGTTATTGACATAACGTAAACTTGAAATTTGAGGTAGAGGACTGGTGCACTGCAGTCGTTGCAGATTGCACTGTGATTTCCATTTGTTATGGGAACTGGTTCACCAAAATAAATGAGGGCGGACGTCCTTTTACCTGTATCATCATCTATATCATAGCTAAGAAATATACAAGAAAGTTTATTACAAGTTGAAAATAAAAACCAACAATTTGAACTTGCCATAATGTATTTCTTCCCAGCAGAGCAGGTCAGTGGCCAGCTCATTGGGAGCTCATGATCTCAGCTTCTGAGGGAGCCACACCGGCAGCTGAATGAATTGCACCGCCCTGGCATCTACGGGATTGGAACTGCTCAGCGGTGAAGAAATGCATTATGGGAAAATGTTAAAATAGTTGTTTTTTTATTCTAAACTTTTATTTTTATAGATTTATTTATTAGCTACATTTTGAGTGTTAATTTGTTGTGTGATGACTTCAGCCCGATGGCACCATGAGTCAGACTGTTATACCAGGCAACGACCTCCTCTGATTTCTGATGGGTTAATAAATTCATTGTGAGCTTTCTCATTGCCCACGATTGGCTCTTGTCAAATGAAGAGCTGCCTGGTCCTCGTGGACTTACTTTGTATTATGACATTGCAGTCTGGTGAGGTTTGTACAGCATATGTACCGTGCAAACCTCTCTAAATTTAGTGGGTGTGGCTTAAACAACTGTGCATCTTATGCACCGGAAATCGCGGTAACTTCTTAGCATATCGGCATGTGTTGTATTACAAAATCTCGGCCCTTGCCTCCTTTTATTTTTCAGAATGTGGCCCTTAGTGGAAAATTGTACTCCTATCCCAAACCCTTTATTGTGCATAGAACAGTGGAGCAGAGCAAAAAAATATATCAATATAAATTGGGGTGAACTCTAAACATGGTGGTGGCTAATAAAGAATGAGAAAAGATGCGACATACTATCCTCCACCATAAGATGGTGTTGTTTGTTCATATCTGCAAGTGCTCTGTGCTTTAATTCTACCTCGCTGGAAGCTGTGATAGTGTCTATCTGAGGTCATACATTTTACCCCAAGGTAGGAAAGGAGGCGTCAATCCGAGGGTCAGCCACTATTATAGCAAATATGGTAAGATGCAACTTGGGAAAAGTGCATGGAGTGAGGTTCCCCAGCCTGATGAAGTTAGCGCATCAGTACATACAGTATGTCAACTCATTTGAGAGCAGATGTTGTTCTCTACTGGACTGGTTTTTCTAACCATGTGTACATATAAATGTGTTTAGCTCAGAGCTTCAGGTTTCACTGCCCTTAGGATTAACTGGCGCAGTGAATTCCCAATAACGGACGGAGATGTACGTGTGTGCCACACTCACCAGGCGGCAGGGTCGTACTCGGCCCATATCCTTACGTACTCATCCAGGTGATGCGGCCCCAGGATGGACGAGTCTCTGGTCAGATACTCAAAGTTGTCCATGATGACGGCCACAAACAGATTGAGCATCTGCGCACAGCAAATGCAAACATTACTCAACTGACGCAACATTCTTGTTTGTTCTTGTTTTTGTTCTTCTCATACCGGAAGTGCCCATGCTGTAATCTAGTTTTGCCCGTTTTAGCTACCCTACCGCTGTGCTCGGCACCAGAAAGAAAGGTTTGAGAAAGCGGAAGACCCACCAGGAAGGAGCAGAGGAAGATGAAGGAGACAAAGTAGGTGTAGGCAAAGGTGCTGCCACATTCCGGCTCCGTGTTCCCTGAGGCTGGGTCGCATATTTTCCCCCCCAGACAAGACAACATGATCTCATGCCATGCCTCGCCAGTTGCACTCCTGCGTGACAACACATCACAATTCACCTTTTCAATGTAGAGAACGTTACTTGGCTTGAATTTCACTCACCTGAAGAGCAGCATGAGAGCCATAATGAAGGTTCTGAAGTTGTTGTGATGGTTGATGGCGCTGTCTCCCTCTTGCTCCAGCGACAAGTTCCCAAACAACTACGCAAAGAATAAACCATTGCTTGCTGTATACTGTATACAGGAAAGACCATATTGTCCAAAAACTTACGCATTAACAACTATTTTGCACAATTTTTGTATGGGCGTGGTCCCCAACATTTATTGACCGGCTCGTGTTCCCACAAATCTCCAACGGAAGGCGGGGTTCTAGTAAATGTATCTTACTTATTATGTATTGTGTAAAAATAAGACAGTAACAAGATCAAATTAAAGCAGAAAATGAAAAGTTGGTTAAAAGCCAGTGTGCTGCCATAAATTAACTTGAGGTCGGTAGTTTTTTTACAAATTGTTTTTTTATGTGGATGTTTTTTTTCTACTCAGAGTTTTTCCCGGATGACAGTGCTTCTCCCCTTATCTCTAAGGAAGAGCCCAGCAACCCTACGAAGAAAACTCATTTCGACCGCTTTTATCCGCAATCTTGTTCTTTCCGTCATTATGTAGATGGTGTTGTGATCGAGTCTGCATCACTGCTGACTCCGCACCAATTTGCCTGTCAATCTCATATTCTCCTGCCCCTCCTCCAGGCCTGGCTCCAGGGTGAGGCCCCCGGGTGTCCCACGTCCGGGCGAGATGCGGTCACTCCTCTTGGTATTTTTTATTAGGGTCTTCTGAATCGCTCTTAGTCTGGCCCGTCACCTAAAACCTGTTTGCCTTGGGAGACCCTACCAGGGGCATTAAGCTTAGCAACATACCTCCTAGGATCACTTGGGCCCTCAAACCTCTCCACCACAATAAGGTGGTGACTAAAGGAGGAGCCTTTAAGACACAGAGGTACTTAAACTCCTCCACTTGAGGCAGGATCTCATCCCAAACTCCACCCGTTTTACGGACATGAACCGTGGACTCAGACTTGAAGGTCCAGATTCTCATCTTGCTTGATGAAGCCAGCAGGACCACATCAACTGCAAAAAGCAGAGACTCAATCCGGCAGCCACCAAACCGGAACCACTCAACGACCTGGCTGCGGCTAGAAATTCTGTCCATAAAAATAATGCACAGAATCGGTGACAAAAGGCCCTGGTAGAGTTCAACTCCCACTGGAAACGGTCCGACTTATTTCTGGCAATGCGCACCCAACTCTAAATTAGGTGGTCCGGTACTCCATGTTCTCGCAGTACTCCCCACTGAATTAAGGTCAAAAGCCTTCTCCAAGTCCACAAAACACATGTACTGTAGACTGGTTGGACAAAATCCTGTGCATGAGTGTAGAGTTGGTCCACAGTTTCACGACGATGAAAACCACACTGCTCCTTTTAAATCTGAGATTTAACTATTCAGCAGATGCCCCACCCCAGAACGGCTGAATAGACCTTACCAGGAATGCTGAGAAGTATGATCACACAATAATTGGAACACACCATCCAGGACTGCTTCTAGGACCACCACCGTGGTCAGCCAATCCAGAGGTGCTGCTCCCGATGTCCACGTGATGCTGTAAAGTCGTGTCAACCAAGACATGCCTACAGCATCCCGGGCCTTAAGGAATTCCACCAGTCCACAACATCGCAATTCTAGGCCATCAGCACACCATCCCCACCATACACAATGTTGATTGTGCACTGCTTCCCTCTCCTTAGATGGCAGATGGTAGTCCAGAATCTCTTAGAACCCGTCCAAAAGTCGTTATCCGTTGTGTCTCCTGACTCCTTCAATGCCCGTGTTTTTGCCTCAGACACTTGGCCTGTCAGTACCTGTCAGCTGCCTCTGGAGACCCATGTGTCCCATGGAACTACTTCTTCAGGCTGACAGCATGCGTCAATGACCACCTTACAGCCACAGGGCAGATCAGCCGCCTCGACAATGAAGGCACGAAACACGGCCCATTCGAACTCAATGTCGGCCTCCCTCTGAGGGTGGGAGTTGAAATTTCTTTTTACAGGGGACTCTGCCAGAAGTTCCCAGCAGACCCTCACAATTCATTTGGGCCTACCAGGTGTGACCGGCATCCTCTCTCACCAGAGGGAGGTCGGTCCACACAGTGACACTTCTTCAGGTCTCACTGTCGCGGCCAACTAGGATTGTGAATGATAAACCGATGCAACCAGACATCCGGTTTGAGGAGTGATTGATTTGGCTATTTGATAAAAGCCTGCTGTACCAATAATAATCTGCAATAAATCTTTACTGCGACTGACTTGCGACCAGTCCAGGGTGTACCCCGCCACCTACCCAAAGTCAGCTGGGATAGACTCCAGCATACCCGCAACCCTGATGAGGGTAAGCGGCATAGAAAATGGATGGATGGATAAATCTTTGGATTATAATCGACTGTGGAGACATGCACCGGGTATCGTGAGAAAAGCGGTTGGTTGTCAGAGTGTCTTATTACCAATTCGAGAGTCTGGGTTGCCAGCAAAAGGATTGTCGTGCATGCTACATAACTCGACAGCAGACGAGAACGCTAGTGTGCCGGCTAGAGCTAGCCGGGCTTTGAACACCAAAGTTTGGAACGTCTTTGAAATAATTTCAAGAAGGGCACAAGACTTGACCAGCCAAACCAACAGGAGGAAGTATAGTAACCTTTCTGCTTCGTAACTCAATTACTTTGAAATGCTGCTGGAGTGTTGAAAACACTATGCTCAGTTTGAAATGTTATACAATTCCCATTGTCATGACGTTTTGTGTATGGGATTCTTTACCAACACAGCATTTTCATTGCACCCACGTGACAAATACTGTAGTTGTATTTACTTATCTGTGGTTGATAGAGATGTGCCATTATTTAAGGCACTTTTATTATGTATTATTTATTGGGATGAAGGTTAGGACTTCTTTTTTTTTCATTTTTTATATACAGTACATAGATAAATGGATGTTTATTGTCATTGCACACAGTATGCAACAAAACTTAGTTATACACTTAAGTTATTAGATATAGACTAATAGAGTTATGGAACCATCAAACCGTATCAGTTTGTTCTGTTTTTAAAATATATCATTTTTTGTATTGTATCGTAATTTGTGTACTAGGTCCGTATCAAATTGTCTATCACAAAGGGAATTACATCCCTCTTGTCAACGTGATCGTTAAAGCCCCCCACCGGAACAAGAGAATCCCTCGAGGGAGCACTCTCTAGTACAGCTACAAAGGGAGGGTATTTTATACTGCTGTTTGGTGCATAAGCACTAACAACAGTCAGGACTCGTCCCGTCACCAGTTTGTAGGGTTAAATGCCAGCAAAAATTGCCACCCTTGCCTGTCGCCTCTCACTGCCGGCAATGCCAGAATTAAATAAAGTCCAGGCCTTCTCGAGAGGACTGGTTCCAGAGCCTTTGCTGTCCATTGAGGTGGACTGGGTCAGACTATATCTAGTTGGAACCAGGTCAGGTTCTTACCCACAAGTGAGGTGATACGTATTCCATGTACCAAGAGATTGCTTCTGCAACTGAGGATCGAACCGCCAAGGTCCCCGCTTTCGGCCGTCACCCAGCTCACTCTCCATCTGACCACTTTGGCCCCTCCAATGAGTAGTGAGCTTATTGGAGGGGAAACCCATGTTGTCTTTTTGGGCTGTGCCAGGCTGTGTGTAGGCCAACCACGACCTACCCTTTGTCTGGTCCCTCACCTAGAGCTGGACATTGTTTGAATTTGAACAATTCGGGGCCGCACAGTGGCTGAATGGGTAGCATGTTGGCCTCACAGTCAGGAGGTTCAGGGTTCGAATCTCCATTGGGCATCTCTGTGTGGAATTTGCATGTTCTCCCCGTGCGTGCGTGGGTTTTTTCCGGGTACTCCGGCTTCCTCCCACATTCCAAAAACATGCATGTTAGCTACATTGGCCACTCTAAATTGTCCATTAGAGTGTGAATGTTTGTTTGTCTATATGTGCCCTGCGATTGGCTGGCGACCAGTCCAGGGTGTACCCCGCCTTCCTGGCCAAAGCCAGCTGGGATAGGCTCCAGCATACCCCACAACTCTAATGAGGATAAGCGGTATAAAAAAAAAAAAGAATGAATAAATGAACAATTCGGGTTCAAATTCCTTGTTTGATTCTGGTTCCTAACTGTTCTCGATTCTGATGCCTTAAAGAAGCAAAATAATAAGCATGCTTTAAATGATGCAACTAACCAGACTTCTTTTTGAATGAAATGTCTGAGCTTCTCCATGATTTTTTAAAATATGAACTTTGTAATCAACTTTATACTATGAATTTCTTACAGGTTTATTTTTGATCAGTACATCAATATCATACCATGCAGTCTTCAACTTGTAATAAATGTTATGAAGTTTCTTTTTACGGGAGTACACTTTCAAAGAAAAGTAGTATACTTTGTCTGCTGTCTCAACATTGGCACCCTTATTTTGTTAAAACAAGAAACAGGATATAACCCAAAGCACACTATTTTGAAGACCGGAAGTGTGTTTTGTGAGTTGCGAAGGTCTGGTTCTTAGCTAGTCTCTCTATGCTGTTGTTTGTTGACCCTGAATTCAAACCGATGCCGCGTGTACCGTAATTTCCACAATAATGCGGCAACATTTATGGCTCAAAGAACTACAGTTCCCATGGTTCTTAGACTGCTGAAACAGAAAGCATTTCCTCAACAGAAGCTAATATCAATATAATTTTGAAGGTTTAAGCAGCGTTTGTGTCTTTATCTGACAAATCTTAAGTAAGTTTGATCACGTGTAGAATTACTACAGCCTGTGCTTGGACTGCTTGGCATCTGTTGAACTCCAATGACAAATAGCGCCTTGCTCTTTCTGTGTAATTAATAAAAAAACAACGAGGGCCGTCAGCACTGACCTGCATTCCGATGATGGCGTAGATGAAGAAGAGCATGGCGATGAGCAGACACACATATGGCAGAGCCTGTAAGGAAGACACAAAGACAGCAAACGTCGGTCAGCGCCACAAATTGTCCGGTGAATGGACACTTTCCGACGATGACCTTGAAGGACTGGACGAAGGTCCACAGCAGGATGCGGATGGTCTCGCCTTGACGCAACAGCTTGATGAGGCGAGCGGCTCTGAACAACCTCAGGAAGCTCAGATTGATAAAGTTGTTCTACAGCACCAGGAAGAAGAAGAGGAATGGTCAGGTTTCACCATAGGGACGATACGGTGACCAAATTTAAAATGAAACAAACAAGCTAGAAAGAAGGGAGGAGGGAGGTCCAACAGAACCAGTGAAAAGACAGTCTAAAGAGAGGAGGAAAAGAACAACTGAGGGAGAAAGAAAGAGAAAACAAGAGTCTTTAAAAAAAGTCATCATCCAATCTGGTACAGCAGAATGCTTCTTTTTTGTTTTTTGTTTATGGAAGACAACCAAATGCACTGATCTCTGGGGGGCAGGCAGGCCACACCGGATGGAGGGGTGGGGTTGGGCCGGGCCTGTTAACCACACCACTGAGATCTGAGGACCCAAGCAAGGATGTCAGTGTTTGGGGGGGCCCCGCATATGGAGAAATGCCTCACGCCTTCATGTGTCACATCAGGACAACAAGAACCGACTGAAAACATGTCTACAAACGTCCTAACACGATTTTTAATAATATTACAGCCATGGGGAATATGTGCTGATGTTGGGCAATGAAGTAGAGATTGTGTACTAATGGAAGATCCCGCATTTAGTTATGTCTTCCTCATGCCTGTCGTGTGGTTGACAGGCCAGGCCGGGTCACGAGGACAAGGAGGAGAAGGAGGAACGAGCAGCTTCAGGAGTGCACACATTTCAGCATGGCAGCAAAGCCTCACAGGACGCACCTGGCCCGCATGCACACCTGAGGCGGGGGGGGGCAATGCCACTCAAAATGAAAAATAAAGGTGTTGCTAGGGTAGGTGTAGCATAACCCCCTGGCTAGCTATTTGTACTGTAAAGCTCCAACTCGTCATTGACTCATCATAAAAGTGACTCTTAATCTATAATAAGCTTTGTTTTTAGTCTACCTCATTTGGCAAAAGCATACTTATCCGCCTCTTCATTAGGTGCACCATCTAAAGAGAGCCAATCCAAAAATTCAGCCTTTACAGAAAACAGTGGAGTGGACTTTTGATTGACACGTGATGCAACAATTTGCTTAATCAATCCAAGATAAAGTGCAGTTGAACTGGAAAGCCAGCCAGGCTCATTCAATAAAGCACATGCACAAGGGGTCAAACCCGTCCCAGGGATGGGGAATCGGTAGGGAGGGAGGGAGGGGTCACACGTGGCTTTCATGAGGATGCAGAGAAAGCGTTGAGAGATAAATTACAAACCAACCAGATTCTACATGTGCGATGATGTCGGAAGATGAATGGCAAGGGATCATTTTTTTAGGGCGGGAGATATTTGTGGTGTTTTTTGTTTGTTTTTGGATTGGGCGGAGGCATGGGGGCAACAGAAGGCACACCACCATCACCATCATCATCATCACAGATCATCACAGCACCACCACCGCACGTCATGGCGCAACACAAATGGAGAAGAACACAATGAAGGATTTCATAGTGCATTTTGATTGGATGGATTTTGAATCACAAGAGAGTGGGGTGGGGTGGGGGGTGGGGAGGCAGTAGGGCGCCATTAAGGTAGAGAAGTGAAAGAAAGCATGTAAAGAGATAGAAGAAGAGGAAGACGCAGTCAATATGAGTGTCAGTGTAACAAAGGCAACAGCGAACGTTTAAGATGCTCTCTGGTGTCCACGCCGCAGCCATGACCCCAGTGTCCTTGTCTTCTGATGACACTGGACCGGATCTGCTAACAAGTTTTGTCAACTCCGACTGCTGTGTGGCACACCCATCAACCCTCTCTGACGTGGCTGCAGGCTTGGTAATCATCTGCCAGCACACTTTGTTTGGGAGCCATTAGTGTCGTCTCGGCTCATTTTGAGGCGGACACTGCTGTTTGATGCAAAATAAGGCCCGGCTGACACCAGAGAGGGGCTTCAAACAACAAATTCCACATTGTGACGGGACAGCATGTGGACAAAATTTGTGAATGACACAAAGAGAAGAGAAATGTGGGAAAACTTCAACTTTGTACAAAAATAACAGCATTTCTAAAGGATCTTACAATTCCCGTGTATGCTCCAAGTAAGACCACTATTTAAGTAAGTGGGTTTTATAGTCGCCAGGTATGGGGTCTGCAAAAGCAAACAGCTGCCCACGTCTTTGGCGACACTGGCAGTGAAAGCTGTGGTTGTAGGCAACCTCCCGATGCACAGTACTGTAGTTTTTAGTGAACTCTACACAAAGTATCATGAATGGTCAAATTCCAGCTTTATCTAGTTTGGTATGTGTTTTAAATTGTGGCTAGCCAGTGGTCGGTGTGTGTGATGTGTGACACTGTTGTATTGTTGTGTACATTCTACTAACACATTACTTACTCATTATTAACGCTGCTTGAGCAGTTTGTTCCTTGCCGCCATTACAACATTGGTTCTGTTGTGCAACGTACGAAATTATGTTAACAATGGTAATAAATGACCATGTGGTCAGCGAGAGCAAAGTTTTTCTGTCCACTTTCTCATGCACTCCAAATCATGATTAAAGTGAAAAATGGATTGATGACTTTTGGCGGCTGACAGTATTCCCGGTTTCATGTGTTGTGTGAACAGAGTTTTAGCTCTCTTCCAGGGGTGTTACGAGTGACGTTTTGTGAGATTAACATTTAAAGTTCCTGTGTAAGAACAAACCTGTCGCGCCACAACCAATGCAATCACACGATAAATGACAATGAACTCCATCATTTGAAATTGCCATGTTTCCCTCATCTCTTGCCTCCATACAGGCATGAAGAGGATTCACTCTCTGCGTTGATTTCGGCACATAGAACAGGGGTATGCAACATGTGGCTCCAGCTTGTTTATGCTTCTGGTCACTACGCCGTCATGAGCCCGTTCTGCGCAACCATCTGCATCAAAAGAGCCATTTGTGCCCGTTTCCACCAAACTAAATCCCACTTAGCCACAAAACCTATTTGACCACGTGAATGTAACGCTACATAGTCATCCCTTGCCACTTCCCGGTTCAAATTTCTGTGTTTTTAATATATTATTAAAGCATTCTGTTTTGTGTTGAATATGGCCTATTATTAGTAAGAAAATATGCATATCAAAGCATATTTTTACATATTTTTTGCCTACATTTGGCCTTTTCAAGCATAAAAGTGGCTATCTAGGGTTAAACATACATATAAGGCATTAAGAACGCACATTCAAGGATGCTGTGAATGATGTGTAGTATTCTACACAGGTCAGTAGGTGTCAGTAATGTTAATGTAATGTTGAGTGAGATACACAAACACCATACTTGGCCGCTGGAACCAGATTTTATTGCAGGATTGAATGATCTCACAACAAGCACAATAATCCTTAATACAAATTCCCAATAAAAGTTAATGTTTCTGCAGAATGCTATGCCAAGCTAAAACTAAAACTCAACTCTGAACCCCTTTGAACACTCCGCTCCCCTAGGGAACACATTTATAGCAACACACATAGGCGCGGGTCTTATTTACAGCACTACCCTGAAAATTAGCATATCCTGAAAAGGTTGTTGTTTCTGCAATTAAAAACTTAAAAGGTGAATCCGACATATATAATCGAATAATATGCAAATCATAATATTTCAAGGTTTTTTTTCCTTTGGATCTTGCAGCTTAAAAGAATTCTAATATTCTGAGTTTGTGGGTTTGGGGTTTTTATCAGCTGAAAATCTTAATCAGCAAAGTTACAACAAGGACCT
Organism: Oostethus manadensis; assembly: GCA_024372805.1. Classification (NCBI taxonomy): domain Eukaryota; kingdom Metazoa; phylum Chordata; class Actinopteri; order Syngnathiformes; family Syngnathidae; genus Oostethus; species Oostethus manadensis. The sequence continues at coordinate 1,185,914 of QODF01000109.1, read as the reverse complement.
GCTTGAGATATGTCAATTTGCATGTAATGGCTTAAATTGCAAAAAAAACCAAACTTTTACTTGATATTGTATTTTTGTGGGTAGTACTGTATGTCTTGAATGACTGTTGTACTCTTATTATGTCTACTATATTGGGTAACATGCTTGTAAAAGTGACTATATGGGTGTTGGTTGATGTCTAGAGGTCTCTAATCATGTTAAAAACCATGAAACTGACAAATTCAAACCGCGAAGCGGGGACGACTGTATGTAGTGCTACCGTAAAGTGGTCAAATAGGTTTTGTGGCTCCAAGTGGCTTTAAATTTGGTGGAAACGGGCCCAAATGGCTCTTTTGATGCTGGAGTTTGCCGACCCCTCACCTTGACATCATAGAACAACGGTGAACAGAGTGAAGCCTCTTGTCGGTCATACAGTGAGGACGTAGGCGAAATTTTGAGGGAAAGGCATGTGGCGTGGCAAAATGATGTGCTCAGATTATGTCATAGACAAAAAAATGCTGCACTTTAAAAGCCAGCATTTTCAAAAAAACACCGCGAAACGCTTGAGTACAAATTGCCTGTGACAAAATACATGTGATGAACGCCAATTCCGCAACTTTAGAGAGTGAAAGATGACATATTAAAGGAAATATTGCATTACTATGACATATTATTATTATATATTACATTAGTAGTATATTTGGTCTGAAAAAATATTGCCTTCCGGCATCAATTTGTGGGACAGTAAACATTTCAAAGCGCACCTGCATTGGTTTGTGACTGGGAAATAAAAATGTTTGTTTGTGCAGTCATATTTTTTCATTGTACTTTCCTAAAACGTACTAAAATCTTTGACGTTCACTTTGAGTGTATTTGTTCTGAAAAAGTAACTTACCCCCAATTCCGTGACTAAAATGTCAGTGATGCTTCCCAGAACTGAGACAAAATCAAAAATGTTCCAGGCGTCTCTGAAGTAATTCTGTTTGGAGAGGGAACGAAAAGAAAAGGACACCAAGTTAGTTCCCCAAATCCAAAGCCCTAGGCTTCTGCTGTGGAAACAGCGTGCAGGGAGGACCATGGCGTGACTGCCGTGCACACTTTGGGGTTTTCTGGAGACAGCATGAACATGCTGCAGATCTGACAGCCAAAATAGGCTTCCTCATGAATGAATGATGGGACGAGACCACATAGATGCAGTCAACCCAAGTGTGTGTGTGTGTGTGTGCAGGTTCTCCCTCACCAGAGGACCAAAAGCGATGATCTTCAGGATTGACTCCATGAAGAAGAAAGTGGTGAACACGATGTTGAGGTTTTTCAGGACGTTGTCGTACGTTTCTGAGGCGCCGTCAAACTGTTAGGAGAGACAGAGTGAAAGAATTCTGGAGTAAGTTCTTTAAAGAAGACAAGTGAATTGAATATTCTTCAGGTGGCCCAGTCAACACTGCTTCTTATTTTCTCATTCAGAATTCAGATAAAATACCAGTGAACTAAAATACTATATTTTTCTTTATCACAAAATATTTGTAATATGAGGACCTGGTTATATAATCTTTTTCTTACAAAACTGTGCCATTATTCTGGCAAGATTACAACATTTGAATTCTAATATTCACTCTTTCTTCTCGTACTAGAGTTATTCCGGTTAATCATGATTAGCCAATTTCCGTAAAGTAGGATTCAATGTCAATAGACGGAATATTTTCATAGCTATGGCGCAGAAAACTTGTTTGCGATCTTCTAAATACGAGTTTAACATTGTTAGAGCCCTCAAGACACCTTTACATTTGTATTAGCCAATAAAGCAGATACAATCAAGAGAAAATAGGACAAATTAGACATAAATAAGATAACACAGATTGACATGTTGGCGTTTTTTGTTGTTGTTTTCTGGACAGCGTCCTTCCGTTGCAATGCATTGATGTATTGCGCAGTGTCACAATATACGTGCTACCCAAGGAACCTTAGTGCTTGTATCACCAGGTTGGTGAGCCTACAACCCCGGCTAGAGTGTGCACCAACCGGCTGGGCGTACACGACCCGCAGCAGATTCTAGCCGGGGTTGTAGGCTCTCCAACCCACGGTCCTGCACTAACAAATAAAAGTGTTTTTCAACACAGTTTTGTATAGCATTTTCTTCCACGCAACCTCATTCTGGCAATATTTTTACTTGATTTTTGACTTAATAAGATTTTTATTATTGTGTGATCAGAAATGTTCTTATTGATTGGGATTTAAGTGCAATTTTTGTAAAAAGAGCTAGTTGGATTTTATTTTTATTGTTTCTTTTGTCTTTCTTTGTTTGATTTATTATGCGGATTTTGTAAAACTCTTGACATTCCAACTACGTTGTTAAATACTCCTGAGAAATCAAGTTTATTGCTTTTGGGACGATGTACTCGCATTATGCCATAATTATGCCGTATATTACAATTCATGAAAAAATGGTCTCAAAATTATGTTGACAACAATATTGTTAACCGGCAATAATTTGTAGGCCAATTATCATCCAGCAAAATCTGTTACGCCAAGTGAGGGGACTTGTGTGGCAAGGGAGGCACTACCTTCATCATGAGGACGATGGTGTTGAGCGCGATGAGAGCCATAATGCTGTACTCGAATGGCGGCGACACCACAAACTGCCACATGCGATACTGGAAGCTCAGCTTGTTCTTGGGCATGTGGCGAGTCAGAGGCTTGGCATTGATGGCAAAGTCTATACAGGCTCTCTGCAGGGGCACACCAGAAAAAACACCGTGAAGCTTTCGGATGCATCAGCTTGACTATCTGGACCAGCGGCTACTCACCTCATTCTTTTCTAAGCTGTAGTCCTCCATCATCTTATCCCCCTGTTCCTGGAAGGTGATGATGATGAGAGCCACAAAGATGTTGACGAAGAAGAAGGGGAAGACAACGAAGTACACCACGTAAAAGATGGACATTTCCATCCGGTAACCTGGGCTCGGACCCTGGTTCTCATAAGTGGAGTCCACTGAGTGCTTTAGCACCCTGCACAGGAGAAGACATGTGTGATGTGCTGCTTTTATGCTAAACCACCAAAAGCTCGTAATGCAGGGGTGTCCAAAGAGCTGCCCGGGGGGTATTTTTGGATCAAAATAAAAACAGATTTGATTTTTTAGGTACCGGAAGCGCTTCACAGTGATGTGAACCGGGTGGTGTGGGAAAGTCCATCTGTAGCCACAGCTTCTCCGGGGTTGACGGAGGAAACGTGGCTGCCTTTCCGACCACTACCCGACATTCATACACCAGTGTGGGCAGGGACGCAACAACAATGACTGGGTGGAGGGAGCAAAGATTGAACCACTAACCCTCCAGTTTCTGGACAACCTGCTCTACCTTTTGAGTCACTGCAGCCCTCAGCTTGTTTTTCATTGGCCCTCAGTATATTTCAAAATTAAATTATTTATTAATGACATATATAAACATGTGAACACTCCTGAGGCAGCGGAGCCTCCACAGACATTTTAATTTCCAGAACTATATTTTTCCCATAAGAACTACTGTAAATAGAAATAGTCTGTTCCTGGGTCAAACTGTCACCATCATAAAAGCTTCTCTAAGAGTCCAGGTCGGGTTTACGTCACATTTTAGGTGTCGTATAAAGTGTCACGGCACGGGGAAGCATTTATTCATGTCATGAGCGCTGACATAACAAAAAGAAAAAGATTTTGGGGGTGGGGGTGCTCGGAAGTGGTCTCGCCTGGGGAGTAATCCAATGTAGAGCCGCTACTGGGCTAATATACTGTATTTCCCCCCCGTTTCTTTCACCTCATATTTGCTTCCAAATGCTGATGCCATGTGGGCATAAAGCCGGATTTGATGACCTTACTCAGTGCTAATGTACATACTGTATTTGTGTGGAGCACCTCTCTGGAAGACAAAGTCTTCCTGCTCGCTCGGACCGGTAAATCTGGGGGTTCTGTATTCATTTTGTCCTTTTAAATTTAATGTTGTTCCTGTCATAGTTTTACACAACACCTACACAAGACTGCTTGCATTTAAACATACTTAGGCCCCCGGTAGATACAAATACCTTTGCTGGTTGTGAGAGACATCTGCCAGGGTTTTGAAGCTACATTTTCCAATGAAAAGACAAAAGTCAAAAATCGGTCGCTCTCCAGGATGGGAGAGCACTGATGTAATAGTACTTTTTTTTCCCTACATATACACATAATATTCTTGCGAACGACCGGCAAACTCCCAAAGATTGACAGGTAGCTCACGATGGTCGGGTTGGTGACCCCTGGTTTAAGTGATAGTGGACACCGCTGGTTGTGAGATTGGAAAAAAAGTTCCATCATTTAGCTATGTATTTTCGCACTCACTTGGTAAAATGAATTAGCATGTGTAATTGATATGTAGAGAATTGCACTTGTTTCCTTTTTTCTAAGCTAGTGGGTTCATGTACTATGGCCATCGTCACACTTTTCCTGTTTGACATCAATGGTACCCTTCAATGGCAGCGGCGCAGAAAAAAGAAAAAAATGGCAAGGCAAATGTCAAATAAAATTAGCATTGTAAACCATCCATCCATTTTCTTCCGCTTATCCGAGGTCCGGTCGCGGGGGCAGCAACCTGAGCAGGGAAGCCCAGAGGTCCCTCTCCTCGGCCACTTCGTCCAGCTCTTCCCAGCGGATGCCGAGGCGTTCCCAGGCCAGCTTAGAGACATAGTCTCTCCAACGTGTCCTGGGTCTTTCCTGAGGCCTCCTACCGGTTGGACGTGCCCTGAACACCTCCCCAGGAAGGCGTTCTAAGGCAACCTAACAAGATGCCCGAGCCACCTCACCTGGCTCCTCTCAATGCGGAGGATCAGCGGTTCTACTCCGAGTCTCTCCCGGAGGACAGTGCTTCTCACCCTATCTCTAAGGGAGAGCCCAGCCACCCTGTGGAGAAAAATCATTTCGGCCGCTTGTACCCGCGATCTTGTCCTTTCGGTCACTAACCAAAGCTCATGACCATAGGTGAGGGTAGGAACATAGATCCACCGGTAAATTGAGAGCTTTGGCTTTCGACTCAGCTCTCTCTTCACCACGACAGACCGGTGCAGAGTCCGCATCACTGCAGACGCCGCACCAATCCGCCTGTCCATGTCACATTCCATCCTTCCATCACTCGTGAACAAGACCCCAAGGTACTTAAACTCCTCCACTTGAGGCAGGACCTCATCCCCAACGCGGAGATGGCACTCCACCCTTTCCCGGGTGGCGGCCGGAGGCAGAGGCCTTGGCGGTCCGATCCTCGGCTACAGAAGAATTGTATACATTTCTAAAAATCTAAATACAAGTTTGAAAGATAAATAATATTGCATATGTATTTGGTTTAATTAAGACAACGTACACATTTTGAGGTCAAGTCTCATGGGACTTGGTGAAGCTTTGCATATAATAGTAATTTATTTACTGTATTGTTTTGCTTCTTTTTGCTTTTGTTGGGTACTCCGGTTTCCTCCCACATTCCAAAAACATGCATGTTAGGTTAATTGGCGACTCTAAATTGTCCATAGGTATGAATGTGAGTGTGAATGCTTGTATGTCTTTGTTTGTCTATATGTGCCCTGCGATTGGCTGGCGACCAGTCCAGGGTGTACCCCGCCTCCCTCCGATAGCCAGCTGGGATAGGCTCCAGCATACCCGCGACCCTAATAAGGATAAGTGGCATAGAAAATGGATGGATAAATGTTAAAATGTGGCTTCCAACTTTGCCCGGACACTGAACAAATCTTTGATGAGCAGTTTCAACAGATTCCTCCTGTTATATACTGTATGGGTGGGTACGAGTATTCTGCCCCTGGGGGTGCAGCATGACGTCATATTTGCACACAAACTAGACGTGGAATTTATCAACTGACAATCTGAGCAAGTACATTTGGGACGTAAAACGCCGCCCGTACGCTTCATAAAGATTTTAAGAGCAACATGATGTCCAGAGTTTGACCCTAGACTAGACGAATTCTACTTGCATTAGTTTCTGGTTTATTACTTTGCAAATATGAGAAAAGTCTATTGTCTACGTGTGTGTGTGTGTGTGTGTACGTACTGCGGCCACCCCTCTCCAGTCGAGACAGTGAAGAGGGTGAGCAGGGCCCAAGCCACGTTGTCGTAGTGGAAATCGTACTTCTTCCACTCCCGCTTCTGAGCTTTAACCTCATCCTTGTCGTACACAAGATACTCGCCCCTGCAGGGACGACAAACACAAACTCTCGCTGTCGGGAATTTTGCATTTCCAGACACGTTGATGTTGCTGGTGCCCGCAGTCGCCACGAGGCGGCAGCCTCGATCTTGCAGACGCAAGCATGCAAACGCATTCGAGAGTTTCCTCCTGACCGACCTGCAGTCGCGCTCAAACTCTTTGGACTCGTCCGTGCAGTAGAAGAAACGACCCTTGAAGAGTTGCACAGCCACCACGGCGAAGATGAACATGAAGAGCATGTAGACGATCAAGATGTTCAACACGTTCTTCAGGGAGTTGACCACGCAGTCAAACACAGCCTGAGTAAAAAGCGTTTTCAAAGATGGTTAAAGACCCTTTCTTAGCCTTGGAGCAAACACTACAAAGTCAGCAAAATTTGACGGCTGGGGTGCAGTTTTCATGTGTTTGAAAGAGTACCAGGAAAATGGATTTGTACCATGCCACGAGTACCAAACACAGTGGTATTCTGACGCATTCTTAAACAAAAACTGCACTTTTTTTTTAGAAAATCTCCCCATCATACTCAATCCTTGTGTGAGACAGCTAGCCGGTGTGGTGAGGCGAGGTGCCACTACCCAGGTAACGTAGTTCTTTGGTTTAACAATGTTAATAACAATAGTAACAATGTCGCTGTAGTTTGGTTAATATACACATCACATTATGTAAATGGAGCGCTGTTGGCATTTAATGGGTGTGTCCCATTACATGCGTTCTTAGCTGCCTGTTTTTTTAAAGCTGTTTTTATATCTTATATCTAACACACAGGAAAGAGAAAGACATGCACTCAAGAATTGTAAATTTGCCAAAAAAGTTTCCTTTAATGAACATTTGTAGTTTATTTGCACATTCGAGGTGCACTGTAAAAATTCCGACTGCACTGTGAGTACATTCCAAATATAAGGACCCATTCTCGTGGGCGACCTGAATGTTTGAGCATTATAAAAACAACGAAAAATATCAAACTGCATTTGAAAGGTATTCTAACTGCCCTCTGACTGCATTCTAAATATTCTTACAGTATTCCAAACATTATGATTGCATTCCAAAAAAAAAATGCAGCCAGCTCCTGCTGAAGCATCACCATGAAGTGTTGCCCTTTTTCACATCACTTCATACAGCAAGGAAAAAAGGAGCGAGCGTAACGCCAGCAACTCCGGCTGCCAGAGTGAAGAGACACACAAGACAAGTCCTTCATCTTTGTTCAGAATCAGCTGCTTATCACAGGGAACTGACACAAGTTCCTTTTCATTCATCGCCGCAGAGTCACAGCGTTTTATTAAGGGCTTACACAGTCGGACAACGAGCATCTACTGACTTTGATGAGGAAGCGTAGAGTGGGTTGTTCCACTGCGCAAAACTGGACGGTCAACGGATAAATGCTGGGTTTTTTGTCTCGCCCATTGGCGCCGAGCATCTCTGGGAGTCTATGAAACGGTGGGCTGGCCCGGATGCTCGGCTTCTGCATGATGATTGAATGATCGGTCTGAGGAGGAATTCCTTTTGATTGACAATAAAATGAGTGATCTTGAAGTGTGAACCTCCACCCACAAATTTTCCAAGTTTTTCATTCCCTTGTTTTGAACTGTTTTGGAGACTTCTCCAATCCTCAATTTATCAATTTGTTAAAAACGACTAGGAACGGAGGGTAGAATTTACATATTCATAAATAAACACATTTATGATGTGCCATGGAATGTGGCACGCATTTTCTTTTTTTTTTCACTCCAGGTGATTCAGCTGGATTTGTGCTTGGTGTGACAGGGGCTTAACTAAAATCATATTTGCTCTATTTTGCTCAGCGTTCTGCTGCCACCTGTCTGCCATGTGTTGTAGTGCAGTGCTGGGCCTGCAGAGGGGAGCTGTCGGCACGCAACTGTTTCCAATAACCCTCCTGGCCCTCCTAAGCGTGGCAGCAGGACTGTCTCTCTGCCGCATCGTACCTTGGACTTCCTCCTGGTACAATCCTGCCTTGTGTTTGCTTGCCCGTGCTGTGAAGTATCCGGTCGCCGTCACAGCTGGGTTTTGCTGCTCTGCGCTCGTTCTTCAGTTACCTTTGCTTAGTTCCTCTCTCTGCTTTTTTCAGCAGCTCTTAGGTGAGTATCTCTCAAGTGAAGATATTTTTCCACGATTTATCCTATCCTCCACGAGAGCCCGCAGATATATGGAACTAAAACAAAGGTTTTCAAAACCTCCGGCCAAAGTACAGATTTGGAGAAAACTCCAGCTATACGTTTGGGTATGCACACAAATAACCGGAGTATTGCGTTTCCAAACGACAAAGTATGCTGTGATGTCACACACGCGACCTGCATTTACAGTGGTGTGAAAAACTATTTGCCCCCTCCCTGACTTTTTGTCACACTTAAATGTTTCTGCTCATAAAAAAATAGTTAACTATTAGTCAAAGATAACATAATTGAACACAAAATGGCGACTGCCAAGACTTTTGGGAAAATATCTTGTGGACTGACGAGACAAAAGGTGCAGGGGCAATTACTTTTTCACACAGAGCTATGTGGGTTTGGATTTTTTTCTCCCTAAATAATAAAAACATTCATTAAAAAAATTCATTTTGTGTTTACTTGTGTTATCTTTTACTAATATTAAAATGTGTTTGATGATCAGAAACATTTTGTGTGACAAACATGCAAAAGAATAAAAAGTCAGGAAGGGGGCAAACAGTTTTTCACACCACTGTATGTCAGAAACAACATGGATGCCCTCAGAGCTGATGTTATTTTCTTGCGTCTTGTTGGCTTTGTATTCTAAAACGGCATGTAGGAGTAATCCTACCTCGTTGTCAGTCCACACGAACGAGCCATGTTATATGTTTTGCGGAAGACAGAGGGTGATTCTGATTGGATAGAATTTTTGTAACTATGCTTATGACTGTTATTCCAAATGCATATGGGCCTTTTTTGTCAAATACAAGGTCATGTGGACACATTTTTTTCATTAACAGAGAGGGAGAATTATGTGGCTTTAAAAATCCCCTGCTATGTGTGGACAAAGCCTACTTTGCTAATTAGCATTTTTTCTTGCCAGGCCTTTTTCCTGGCAGCTTATTGTGTTTTTCCTTTTTGTGTGGCGTTGCCTATTCTCGGTTTTGGACTCTATTTTTAAACCTTTTGTTGCAGAGAGCTTTTTCCTCTTTGAGGAGACTATTTGTATTAAAATGTTTTCGTTCGTCCTTGAACTGTCTCATCTCTGCCTTTGGGATCCAAACCTCGACTCACGCTCTTCCTGTGACACACACCGGCCTTTTTACAGACTGTGCGGTAAAACCAACACCTGATTGGTTGCGTTAACACTCCACCAAACCAATCGCAGAACATGATGCAAAGAAGAATTCAAAGAAGATTCAAATAAGAATTTGGAAAATAATTTGAAGACGCCAAAGGAGAATTGGAAGAAGAACGTGCAGAATTTGTAAAGGTTTATTTTTTAAATCTTCTTTTCCTTTCGTCTTATCCCGTTAGGGGTCACCACAGCGAATCAATTGCCTCCATCTAACCCTATCTTCTGTATCCTCTTCTCTTGCGCCAACTACCTTCATGTCCTCTTTTACTACGTCCATAAACCTCCTCTTTGGTCTTCCTCTAGGCCTCCTGCCTGGCAATTCAAAACTCAGCATCCTTCTACCAACATATTCCCTATCTCTCCTCTGGACATGTCCCAACCATCTCAGTCTGGCCTCTCTGACTTTATCTTCAAAACCTCTAACATGTGCTGTCCCTCTGATGTGCTCATTCTTGATCCTGTCCATCCTGGTCACACCCAAAGAGAAACTCAGCATCTTCATCTCTGCTACCTCCAGCTCTTC
>QODF01000109.1:1076620-1173606 GCA_024372805.1 Oostethus manadensis | reverse complement strand
TTCCTTCTCTGCATCATGTCAACTAATTCTCTACCTTTTCCTGTCATAGTTCCAACATTCAAAGTCCCAACTCTTAGTTCTAGACTCTTAGCATTCCTCTTCTCTCTCCTCCTACGGACACACCTTCCTCCTCTCCTTCTTCGGCCAACAGTAATCCAGTTTCCACCGGCACCCTGTCGGTGAACAGTACCGGTGGCGGGCGTTGTTAATCCGGGCCACGTCCGATCCGGTATGGAAGTCATTTGTCTGATTCGCATGTTCTGGTTTGGCAAAGTTTTACGTCGGATGCCCTTCCTGACACAACCTTCTGTATTTATCCGGGCTTGGGACCGGCACAATAAGACACTGGCTTGTGCCCCGTTGCGGCTACATTTTATTTTTATTTTTTTAATTTTTAATTTTAGGTTTATTTTTTAAATAAGTTTAAAAAAGTGCACTCTAAGTATTTGTCATGCTGAAGAATTCCACGAAAAATATGAGGAAAGTTCAAAGAATTTGTAGAAAAATGTGATCTCGAAAAAAGGTTTTAAGAAGAATTCAAAGAATTTGCAGAATTTGAAGGTGATCGTCAAAGTAGTGAACGACAATGCGAGTTATGCATGTCTTATTCACAGAAGAACATTTTAAGAGTTTGAAGTTAAATTGAAAAAGTCTAAGCAGAATTTGAAAAATTTTAACAAGATTCAAAATTTCATTCAAGAGTTTCAAAAAGAGTTTTAGCCGACGAAGATTACAAACAAGAAAGCACTTTAAATTTATTTGCAGAAAAAATCAAAGAATTTGAAGAAAATTCTAACAATTGGAAATTGGAAGAAATCATAGAAAATGGAACATTTCTTGAAGAACATTTTGAAAAATTCAAAGACGAGTTGTTATTATTAGTTATTTCAAGAAGATTCAACGAAAAATTTTTAGGCATTTTCATATGATTTGCAGAAGAAACCAAAGAAGAATCTGAAGAAAATTCAAAGAATTGGAAGAAGACATTCTAAAATTGGATAAATTCAAAGATTTGCCCCAAAAATTTGAAAAACCCAAACGACATTTTGAAGAATTCAAAGAAGAGCTTCATTCGAAGAAAAATATTCATTGATGAAGAAGAGTTGAACAAAGAATGCGAAGGGTTCAAATGGGGCTTTTATTGAAGAAAAGGATTCAATGAAGAAACTGTTCTAAGAATTTCAAGATGATTTGCAGAAGAAGTGAATGGAGACTTTGAAAAAGAATCCAAAACTGGAGGAATTGAAATAAGATCCGGTGACCAATTCAAAAAAGATTTTGAACAATTAAAAGGAGAATATGAAGAATTCAAAAAAGGAGATTGCCATTTGTGATTTTGGACAGCACCACACACTTGGCACCCAAGAACTCGGCGTACACGGCATAGCTTTTGCACAGTTTGATAGCTGAAACGTTTGATTGCAAATGTTGACTGGACTCAGTTCTTTGTGTAACTGTGTGTCTAATGAACAGTACGTCGCCATTTTGACTGACATGTTAGAGGTACTCAGGTTATGCACACGACAATTAGGGAATTATGTGTAACTCTCTTTATTGTCATAATATATTGAATCATGAATTACTGAATGATGAATGATATCAATTTGATTTGATCACCCCCCCTAACTTTAAAACAGTGAATGTGAAATGCTAATCATTACTATTGACTATAGTAGTTTCAAAGTTACCCAGTTATTTTTTCATATAAGGAGATATATCATTTTTAAGAGCATTATTTTCATATTAAGAGATATATTATTTTTTGGACATAACTTTTTGGGAAGTGTGTGTCCCTATTACATCTGGCGTTAAAGTAACGCTGCATTAAAAAAAAAGGCATCCTACCAACGGTATGATATGGTGGTGGTAGTGTGATGGTCTGCGGCTTTACTGCCGCTTCAGGACCTGCAACACTTGCTGGGACGGAGGGAACCATGAATTCTGCTGTCTACCAAAAAATACCAAAGGAGAAAGTCCGGCCATTTGTTTGTGACCACAAGCTGAAACCATCTTGGCTTTTGCAGCAGGAAAAGGGTCCAAAATACACCAGCAAGTCCACCGCTAAATGGCTAACAAAATGAGACTTTGGATTGGCCTAGTCAAAATGTTGAGATGCTGTGGCATGAAAAGGTTCTCCAAGGTTACAATAATTACAATAATTCTGCAAAGATGAGTGGACCAAAATGTTTCCAAAGCGCCGTAAGAGACACATTGCAAGTTATCACAAACGCTTGATTGCAGTTGTTGCTTCTAACGGTGGCCCAACCAGTTATTGGGCAATCACTTTTTGACACTCGGCAATGTACGTATGGATTTTCCTTCCTTAAAAATAAAAGGTTTCTTTTAAAACTGCATTATGTGTTCAGTTGTGCTGTCAATGACTACTGTAATATTCAGTTTGTTTGATGATCACAAACATTTAAGTGTGACAAACATACAATTTGCACACCGTGAGCCTGTGAAATTGTAAACTACATGTTTTTATAATTTCTCCAATAATTTGTCAAATTTTTAAAGTGTAATAGAATTTACAAACATCCTTTTATTGTTTTGTCGCTGCCTATTCTCAAACTGACGTTCATTCTGGTCCAGACGTCCTGACAACGCAAAGCAATGGACTTGCACAAAACAACTGCATTAGTATTTGTGTGAATTCACAAATACTATTAACAAATTACAAATACAAATACTATTAACACAAATCTGTTGGGAAGCTAATGGATACAGCAGCAGCAATTAGCCTCACAGCGTGGCTGTAAACAACATTGTACAACATCTGAGAAATATTTGCAGTTGGGCAGGGCAAAACATGGCTTTAGGAATGGTAATGGTGTGATTTGATTAGAATATGCATGTAAATGACATTGGAAGACATCACTTAATACACTCGACTGTTCCCAATGTCCAAAAGGAGTAGGAAGAAGCAAAGCTTATTAAATCCTACCCCCTATTTCAGTACATTTGTACACTTCCTGCACTTACTAAGTTTGTATGCATAAGTAAGGTCATGTGACATGTGTGTTAGATAGTATTCCTTGTCATGGTTAGTAAATTATACTGCCGTCCTGATGAATGATATTGGTAATAAATAATAATAGTGTAATACAATACTGATGAGTTGTGTATAACAATTGTAACACGACGTTGTTGTAGTACAGACAATGTTCTCACTAGGATGAAAAGTTGCTAGTACAAGTATAAGGTGATAGTACCAAACATAGCATTGAAAATGTACTCTCCAAGGAAAGAAGTAATATGGCCTTGGATGTACACAATATTTCCTTGTATTTAGTAAACATCAACTGTTTGTAATGTTTCATTGTAGAGCATCGTTTTACTTTGTTACTTCATCCCTTTCCATAGTTTGATTCCACATACCCAAGTACTAAAGGTTTTTAGTATTGTTCTTGCATATTTGTGTTTAAGTTTACTTTGTTCCTAAGATCATATTCCTCCTCTCTTGTTGAGAAAAATTGTATGACATTCTTTGGTAACTGCTTGTTGTTTGCTTTATGCATCATTTTAGCGCTTGGAAGGTTTACCATATCAGCAAATTTTATTAATTGTGATTTTTGAAACAGTGGATTTGTGTGTTCTCTGTACGCCGCGTTATGGATTATCCTAATTGATCTTTTTTGCAGTACATCAAGCGAGTGAAGTGTACTTTTGTAGTATTTGCCATATCTCCACACAATAAGTTAGATATGGTAACACCAGAAAACAATAGAGAGTTTGGAGGGATTTTTGGACAAATTTGTATTTTATTCAGTATTGAAGTATTTCTTGCTACTTTATGTTGTATGCTTTTAATGTGAAGTTTCCAACTCATTCTGTCATCAATTATGACGCCCAAAAATGTATGTTCATTCACCCTTTCAATTTCCTCCCCGTCGATTTGTATTTCCTCACAAGTATCTCTTCTGCTGTTACCAAAGACCATCATTTTCCTTTTACTTACATTCAATTTTGGTCCCAAAATTGACCCTTGTGGTACGCCACATAATAACTCTAAATTTGTAGGTCCATATTCTCCTAGCTTCACATATGGCTTCCTGTTTGCAAGGTAGCTTTTAGAACGAACCCTCTGATTCCATACCTTTCCAATTTTGTTGTTATGATTGATTGTATCAAAAGCTTTCGTTAAATCCATGAATACATTTGCTTTACATTTATGTACAATGTCAATGATTTCCTCTTTGCTCACATCAGTGAGGAACATGGAGTTTGGGTTCCTGTCTATAGTCTCCTTCTCTTCCTCCACTGACCAGGATTTTGGGGATCTCCTCTTTCAGCTTTGGTCCAATATTTACAAAGTAGATGTTAAACTTCTCAGCTACGTCCCTCATGTCATCATTTTTAACATTTCCAACTGTGAAGTATTGAGGGTAGTCTGCTTTCCTAAAAATACTGTTTAGAAAGCCCCAAGTAGCTCTAATGTTGTTTTTATTCCTATCTTGTATATTGTTTATAATATTCTTTCTTGCATGTTCTCAAAATATTTGTTCACTGATTTGTATATGTTTTATATATTTTGTTTGTTGAATTAGGAATTTCTTGTAATGTGAATATAATGTGTTTTTCTTCTTACAGGCATTTTGCAGACTTTTTGTCATCCATGGCTGATTATTCTTCTTTTGCTTGTTAGACATTTCTCTCAATGGACAGAGCTTATGGTAGAGCTTCATACAAGTCATTAGAAAGTGTTCATATGCTTCATCCACATTGCTTTCACCGTACACGCTCCCATCTTTGTCTGTCCAGATCTTTTTTGAAAGCATTGATGCTGTCCTGTGTGTGTAGTCTTTTCCAGCTTCTTTTTTTGTTGTTGTAGTTTTTGTTGTAAATCGTAAACACTGGTAGATGGTCACTGATGTCATTGATTAGAAGGCCACTAGTTGTGTCATTATCAAAGTCATTAGTGAATATGTTATCAATTAATGTTGTACTGTGCGCTGATATTCTGCTTGGTCTTGGGATTTTTGGACATAAGCTGAGGCTGTGCATCGTATCAATGAAGTCATCTATTCTACGTTGCTTGTTTGGAACTTGCTTGTTTGGAAACTCCACAAGTTTGGTGAATCGACTTGTATGATAGAAAAGGGAAAAGGTTATCCAGGGCAATACATGCCACTATTGTCCAATGGTAATTAGAAGTATTTAGGAAAGAAGTCTTGGCTCCGCTTCGCATAACAAAATAATAAAGTGCCGTCATTGCAAATCACAATTTTAGTCACACGTTAGTCAAGTACAGAGCAAGCAAGCTTGTTACTAGCCAGACACGGCTGCTTACACACTTCAAGAAGGTTTGATGAGGTCATCATTTGCATGCCGGCCCATTGGCATAAACACACCATTTTTGAAAATCGGTTTTCATTATAGGGAAAAAAAACCAATATCAATATCTACCAATATTACATTTTTACATCAATAATGGGCTGATATTTTCAGACATCTCTACATACTGTACATGGGTACTCCAGTTTCCTCCCACATTCCAAAAATATGGTTAGGTTATTTGGCGACTCTAAATAGCATGAACATGAGTGTGAATGGTGGTTTATCTAAACATGTCTTGCGATTGACTGGCGACCAGTCCAAGGTGTACCTCAGTTCTCGCCTGAAGCCAACTGGGATAGGCTCCAGCATACCCTACACACAATGGATGGATGGGTAGTAGGACGTAGAGCTTTGGGACTTGGGCCATTTTAAAGTAGCCCGCAGGGGAAAACATTGTGAGCACACCTGTTATAGGACTTACCTTCAGCTTTGGCAGTCGTTTGATGGTTTTCAGAGGACGCAGCACTCTCAATACTCGTAGCGACTTGATGGTACTGATGTCTTTGCCCTTGCTGCTCCCCCTAGAGGTGCGCCAGGGAACAAGAACATCATTACTTAAAGCAAGTGAGATAAGCCTCTTCTTCTGCAAAAGTGTCACACATGAAACCGGTGAAGATCAAGCAATCAGTGGCCCGACTGTTTGGAGGTTTCATGGAGAAGCATCATCAACATCATACTTTTACATTCCATGTCCACAGGCATCTCCCGGCAGAGTGCCCAGCTAAACCTCTTTCTTTCTTTTTGCCTTGAAGAGTTCTTCCATGAGCGAAATGAGACAACTATGTCACATAGCGTCCGATCGCTGGAGTCCACTTTTGTCCACATGGACAGGAAGGAGGGACATAGTGCAGCAAAGGGAAGCTATGCGCGGCCCCGGGTCATGTGATGGTTTGTGACATCACATGACAGGATGGTGTGAAGGAGAGCACAGCAAGTGAGGAAGATCAGCATAGAATGTGCTCCAATGTATCTATTGCATTTGTCAATCAGAACCAGGGATGTCCGATATTGGCTTTTTTTGCCGATATTGGCCAACTCTCATTTTTTGATTCAGATATCAACCGATACCGATATCCATATGTACCATACCAAACATCACATAATACATAATTGTAATACATCAGCTAAATACCTATCTGTTTACCTATGGCGTATCGAGGCCGCAGAGCTGGGCTAGGCAACTAGCAAGGAAGTGGAGATTCAAGCCTTCGGTACCTTCTATTATAATGGGAATCGTGAATTTACTACCGCGCAAGATCGACGAGCCTTCCTGATGACAAAGAATGTCAAGATCTTCGGGGAGTGCAGCTTATTGTGCTTCACTGAAACATGGCTAACGGCTAGCGTCCCAGATGCTAATGTGGAGCTAGCGGACTTCAGCACAGTTGGAGCGGACAGCGACACAGCATGTGCAAAGCGAAAAAAGAGGTGGGCTTGCACTGTATGTGAACAAACGGGGGGTGTCATCCCGGGCACGTGGACATTAAAATGTCCATCTAAACAGCACTTTTTGAAAATCGGTTTTATTTGTAGGGAAAACCCAATACCAATATCCACCAATATTACATTTTCATGCCAATATTGGCCTGGTAATATTGATGGCCCAATATTATCGAACATCCCTAGTTAAAACCCATTCAGGTTGTCCATGTTAATAAATTACCTATTTTTACCTTTGGAAAATGTTTCAGGAGGATTTTTGAATACATTTTTTCCACATTAAATAAGTAAGAAATACTCTGTTTCAGTGTCCAAATGTAGCCATCATTAAACTTTCAAATAGTGTAAGGGCACTGTTTAGGTCACACACTAAGTACAAGTTACTGTTGCAAATACTAACAAGTAAAAATGAGATAACAAGTTCTATTGTTTTTGGTTATTACTAAGTTATTAATAAGTATTCATAGCGTAGATTCAGTTTTATTGTTAGATTTTATGTTAAATTCATTTGTTTCCCTCATAATTCTACACTTAATGACAAAAAAGGTTTTAAAATGTTTGCAAACATATATAAAAAAATCAAAACTATATAGTATAGTATACATGTTCACAGTATTCACATTAGCACACATTTTCCATGTTTTACATTCCAGCCTTATACAAAAATTGATTGATTCATTTTTTCCCTAAATATCACACATGCAAAAAATTACATAGAACTAACACTAACTAAACATAGAACCCTGAGTAAAACGTTGAAGTCACTGATAAGTAAAGGCATGAGGGTGTTTTTAGTGCAGGTATTAAAAGGTGTCAAAAATACTGGTTATAAAGTGAGCATAGTGCAAATGTTATAAAGTGTTCGTGAGTTCAACAGCAGCAGGAAAGAAACTGTTCTTGTGGCGAGAGGTTCTGGTCTGAATGGACTGTAACCTTCTGCCAGAGGGGAGTGGCTCAAATAGTCCTTCTCCAGGTCAGCAAGTATCCGGCCTGCTCGCCCCCGAGTTCTGGAGACGTACAGGTCCTGGAGAGATGGAAGGCTGCAGCCGATCACTTTCTCGGCAGAGCGCACGATGCGCTGCAGTCTGTGTTTGTCCATGGCAGTGGCCCTGGGGAACCACACTGTGATGGAGGAGGTGAGGATGGACTCAATAATGGCCGTGTAGAATTGCACCATCGTCTGGACAGGCAGCTTGGCTTTCCTCAGCTGCTTCAGGAAGTACATCCTCTGCTGAGCCTTCTTGATGAGGGAGCTGATGGTCTGCTCCCACTTGAGGTCGTGGCTGATGTTAGTGCCCAGGAAGCGGAAGGAGTCCACAGTTGTGATGGGGGAGTCCGTCAAGACGAGGGGGGGGAGGGGCGCTTTGACTTTCCTGAAGTCCACGATCATCTCCACTGTCTTCTGAGCATTAAGCTCCAGGTTGTTGCAGCTGCACCACGACACCAGCCGGACCACCTCCTTCCTGTAAGCAGACTTATCACCTTCTGAGATGAGCCCGATGAGGGTGGTGTCATCCGCAAACTTAATTAGTTTCACCGAGTCGTGGCCGGAGGTGCAGCTGTTGGTGTACAGGGAGAAGAGCAGGGGGGAAAGTACACAGCCCTGTGGGGATCCTGTGCTGATAGTCCGAGTGTCCCAGACATTCTTCCCTAGCCGCACGCGCTGCGTCCGGTCCGTCAGGAAGTCAGTGATCCACCTGCAGGTGGAGTCAGGCACGTTGAGCTGGGCGAGCTTGTCCTGGAGCAGAGCAGGAAGGATAGTGTTGAATGCAGAGCTAAAGTCCACAGGATCCTGGCGTAGGTCCCTGGGGAGTCCAGATGCTGCAGGATGTAGTGGAAGGCCAGGTTGATGGCGTCATGTACAGACCAGTAGGCGAACTGCAGAGGGTCCAGGAGGGGGGAGGTGAAGGACTTGAGATGAGGCAGAACCAGGCGCTCAAATGACTTCATGTCCACAGATGTCAGTGCCACAGGTCTGTAGTCGTTGAGTCCAAACAACTCAACTCAACTTGCTGTTGACTTTACAAACTCAAAACTATTCTGTACAAACTTTTTCTTTCTGTCTAGAATTTGGCAATCCTGCGAATCACTCAACTAATATTTAGTTGTATGAGCACAGTTTCTTTTAGAACTGCTTCACATCTGTGTGGCATGGAGTCAACCAACTTGTGGTACCTTTCAGCTGTTATTTTGCTCCAAGATTCTTCAACAACATTCCACAATTCATGAACATTTCTTGCTTTTGCCCCAGAAACAGCATTTTTGATGTCACCCTACAAGTTCTGTATTAGATTAAGGTCCGGGAATAACATGGAGAAAGATGTTGCTGGATTACTAGTGTGCTTTGGGTCATTGTCTTGGTGAAATGGTCATTCCAAGGGCATGTCCTCTTCAGCATAAGGCAACATGACCTCTTCAAGTATTCTGACATATGCAAACTGATCCATGATCCCTGCTATGGGATAAATAGACCCAACACCATAGTAGGAGAAACACGTCCACCCCATTTATCCATTTTGATAGTTGTCTTACATTTTCTTTTTAATCAAAGTACGCTGTTCTTCTGAACAATGTCTTGAATGGCCCTTTTTCCTCAGGCTTTCAAAGCGAAATGATGTTTAAGAAGTGCTGGTTTCATCCTTAAATAGGGGCCAGCTGATTCACACCTGCTTTTTCACAAAATTGATCACTGATCACTGATTGAATGACACAGTGCTTTTTTTGAACATCCCTTTTGACTAATTGCCCATTTTAGCAACCTTAAGAGCGTGCATTTCATGAATGCTGGGTCTTGTTTGTTTCCTGAGAATCTACTGCACCTACTGGTAACTTGTTTGCATGTAGCAATAAAAATATACTAATAACAGTGATTCATCCGGTTAGTCATTTTGGACTGCTATTATTTTGAATACTGCTGTACTTCAAGAACAGGCTGCCCGTAAATTTGAAACTTTTAAGGTGGCCACACTTTGATCCTGGAACAGACTATTTCTATTTCATTGAGGTTTTAGTGGAAAATTGTCAAATGTCGGTGCACTAATTCCATAAGACAAGCAATGCGGTGTGATGGTAAATATAAGAGGTTGAGAACGAGGCAGAAGAACAAAGAAAGAAAGAGCGAGAAGCCAAAGTGATCCGGTGCTGGAGGAGGCGGAGGAGGAGAACTTTACCGGGTGCTGCTTCTGTCGAGTGCCATTGCAGTTAGACAGCGAGAGATAGAAGAAGAGGAGGACACAGAAAGACAGGCGTGGGCAGAGAAGACACACAGCAGACAGGAAAGAGGAAAGGTGGGCAGAAAACGAGAGAAAACGCATCGACATGAGAAGACACACACAAGGACGGACAGCGGGACGGCCAGGCCTGTGTAGAATGCCTTGCCCCCTCCCCTATAGAGACACACCCCAACCTCTCACATTCATCTCCTGGGGGACGTCTAAACACACTTTGAAGACACATTTTGGGGCAAACCTAAAAGTAAAAGTAAATACGTAAAAGTAAATACGTAACTGTACCGGAATCAAAGTCGTAAAATCTTTTTATAGGCTTTCCCTAGAGAGTAGCAGTGAGATGATGCTAGCCGATGCTAACCAGTTTGTGCCCAACTGCTCTGTTTTGCTGTCCCCTTGCAAATAAAAGCTTGTCTGAGGCCAGATGAAAGATTCCCTCCAATCCTGAAGAGGTTTCCATCCGACACGTACGACACAATGACCCTGATGAGGATACGCATCGAAGATGGATGGATGGACATAATATTCCATCCATAAAAAGTCATAATATTACTAGATGTAAAAATGTAATTGGACGACTTTTTTCTTGTAAATGTATGACTTTATCTTGTAACATTCCCACGTTAAATCTCGTAATATTACGACTTTTAATCTCAACTTTTGTTTTATGCTTTTAATGTGGCCCTAATAAGCCGCTGTATTACACTATCTTCGTGTATTAATGTAGTAAGTTGTATTTTTTTACATTTGCATTTTCTTTTGCAGGCAGACTACTAATTTCTGTTTTCTACTCATGTCAGTGTGAAATACTACAAAATGTTCCTTGAGGAATATGCCATTCTCCAGGTATTAGCCTGTCCCCAGCACGTCTTCATCTTCCTCGGTGTGGCGCATCTGTGCAGGGGAAGCTGCTCGGCCGCATCCGTTTGCACTCACTCTTATGGTATTACAGCGTAATAATCAATTAGAGCGGGCCTGCAGCATAAATTGCCCTCATTAAACCTGCAATCATCTGCTAAGATGCTATCAAAGTGCTCTGGCATGCACGTCAGCAGCGAGGAGTAGAGGTTGGGTTCGGCGCATGTACGTCTTCGCATGTAAGAGCTCATCTATCATCAAGGTTACACACGCACACACACAAAGCAGCATGCAGTCCCGTCATGATACGTGATATGTATCATTCAGCATTTACAGTATGTGGAGGATGAGGAGGGTCCACATTTACTGCATGATTTTAAGTGGAAGCCATTGCGCGCTGACCATGCAAAAAAACCTGTTGCGCAATGGCTGTGTGTGTGCGTGTGTGTGTGTGTGTGTCTGTGGCGGACATCAGCTCTGCAGCAGATGTGTGGAGCGAGAAGGAATGAGGCGCGGGGGGAAAGAGGATGGTGAGGATGAAGGTGGGAATAGGAGTTAAAGGGAGAGGGCAACCTTTTTTCCCCACATTACTACTTTGTAACTAAAGTGACATCTCACAATGTGATGTTTCACTTTCTGCATCCTTAGTGACGACGAGCGTAGTACTTGCAGTAGTACTAGCAGTAGTAGTAGTAATGTATAGGCTGGCCCTTGAACAAGCACCAGCAAAGCAAGAGCGAGTAACATCCTCCTGACATGATCTTCATCCCAGATGGTAGAAGAACTGGTTTAGGATTGTTTTTTATGTGCACAGAATCCCTTGTCACTTTGCGGTTTCACCCCCCCCCCACATCTACAAACGAATAGGCGACGATTCGATGAATGGATCATTTATAAACTCTTTATAAACCCTCTTTTTGCGTTTTTCAAGATGAATCCATCCTTGCACTCTGTTTACTTTCAAATATCACAGTATTTTATGTTTGGTTTTATATGGTTTATTGTGTTTGTATTAATTCACCCGGAAACGCCGTTTACGTCCGAGACGCATTGCGCAAGCTTTTACGTAGGGTCAGGCTCGGTGAATAAAGACTGTCTTTTAAGAAGAGTCACGAAGAAAATAACCCCCGACATATTACTTATATGAAGTATGGTGTTTATTTTAATAAAACTGTGCAAACTGAGGAAATGCCAAGTGGGTTGGGGTGCACTTCCCTTTTCAATTTACTTATTGTACATTTATAGTGTTTTTATATTTTGATTGTGTTTTTGTTGACATGCAATTAACGTTCTGTCCCCCCCCCCCGGCCCACACTGCTGTCCGAGGAACCGCGCCCGCAGTTTTGGGTGGCGCTAGAAGCTGGAACAATTACTGAACACAAATGGGCAAAGAAAAGGGTATTTTGAATGGCAAGATAGGCAATGTCCTGCCAGATGGCTCTCTCAACAAGACCAAAGTTATTTGTTTTGCTGTGACTTGAGTCGTCACCAAGAACGTCGTTTCTGGGAGAAGAGGCACGGCAGGTATTGTTTTGTCATTTACACACATTTACGATGAGAGCACGGCATTGGTGCTCTCATCGGCACCAATGCCGACGAGAGCTGTTTGGGGTGCTTACTAATGCTATGTCATTGACACTGGCATTATAGCAATCGTACGTACATTATAGCCATCGAGTTTATTTAGTTTTAGTTTTATTTAGTCTGGTTTGTGCAAAACTATGACAGGAATGACATTAAACTAAAAGCACTAAATGAATACAGCTTTTACAGTTTACCTTTATGCATTCCCACTTAGTATCAGCATTTGGAACCGAACAAAGTGTAAAAATACTGTATAGTCGTGTGAGAGCAGCGCCTGAGAATGAAGAAGGTGCATTCAAGGATCGTCAAACAGTGGGACAAATTGATGCTCACATCAAACATTCAAAAATTGGGGGCTTATTAACTGTATGTTATTTTTGAATGAAAAAATAGCCCATGTTTCCAATATTGATCTTTACATAAGATTTGTTTTATTTATTGTACTTAATTAACAAATTGTTTACCACGAAGAGAATTACATCCTTACTTAATATAGAAAAAACATATTTTTACCTGCAATTAAATGCTATTTTCAGTGCGTGTTAAGTATGGACAAAATGCGTTTAATAACGATCAAATATTTTAATTGATTGACAGCCCAAAAAATGACGTGTTTAAACAGAAGACCTGTACTTACCACGCATGAATAAAGTTACCCGCTTTAGTGTAGCACAATCCAAAACAGCTGAGGTTACTTATCAACATCTACGGACTTATTGATTCATAATGTCTGCTAAGAATCATCCATAGTGTGGAGGTTTTTCGATAAGGTCAAACATGAGCTGAGCACGGTGAGAAGCACACAGGTTCTTTAGTTCTTTCAACTGTGTTATGCCTATCTGAATCAAAAAGTCATCTGAACAATTTATCTCTAAAGTGCATCTGAGTCCTTTGTCCCCATCCCTGTGTGGAGGTGGTCCCAATGATCAGGAAGCTTCCTCTTAACTGCTTGTTGGTGTATTGGTCTGATCTGGTTTTAACCAGAATTGACCAGGTTGTAGAGCATCTTATGCAGGAGACTGAAAAGTGACTCATCATTAAATTATGTGTGTGTGAGAAGGTGTGTGGAGAGAGAGAAATATGATTAAATAGAGCAGGGTGTGCACGTTCCATGTGAAAGGTCTTGTGGTTTATCTGTTATAAACAAGTGCAAATATACTGCATTACTTTTCCAGAGTGGAACATATTCCATTCCTAACAAGCCCAAGAAAGTAAAGTAAAACTTGTGCAGCAGCTTCTTACATATGCACGCAACAACAACCAACAAAGTATCATTTTATGTCCTGATTGTGGTTTTTAAAACCAGCAGCGATGCTGACAGAGTTTTAGGAAGTTTGTTTTTAAGCCACGTTCCTATTTTATGTGCACCTTCTGTTGTGTTATATGTCCACTTGCAGCTGAAAACATCCCTAGTAGTAGTATTCTACACTGGTAGCCACCGGGAAGTACTGTACAGAAAAGTAAAAAAAACAACAACAAGGAGCTCTTCTAATGCCAAATTGTGAGTCTATATCAAGTTTATTGTTTATTATTTTCACTTATTATGTGTACTATTTTGGGTAATAGGAGTGTTACTTCATGTTCTAATGGTGTTAACACCCATATTCAGCAGGTCGCAAACAGGTTTTCCATGCTGTAATTGTGAAAATTCGCAATTTATTAACAAGGAATTCTACTTTGTGAAATCATGGTTAGGTTGGAACCGCAATGAATGAGGGATTACTGTATTATTTTATCGTCATAGCCGTTATGCTCATTTGTAATACATTTTGAATTTACCGTTTACATTTTACACGAAACTTGAAGGTGAAGTCGGGCATGAAAAAAAAGGAAAAAGGTGCAGGTTTTTGTCGAACTGAATCTGAATTTACATTTTCGTGCAACTCATGCATGAATCCTAACACCAAACATTTGTAAAAGTACATCTACTATAAAAAAGTCAACAGAGTCGTCCCTGCAGTATCGCAATTCATTTGTCACCCTCTTGCTCTATTGCAAAAATAGGAAAATATGATGTGACGTTAAAGGAAATGACGAAGCTAACATTTTTCAAAAATATTTTGTAAATGTTCACACAGGCAGGAGGACCGACCGATGTCGGCATTGCTCTTGTACTCACTTTGCTGTACGTCACGACTAAAATCCACGACACGTGCGACGTGTACTAACAATACAAAGGTGAGGTGGCTACTGGGAAGTGGGAGGGGACAAAGAGGCAGAGCAGGGGGTGGAGTCATGACATGTCAGTGGAGTAGCAAGTAGAGAGGACGAGATGACTCACGGCCTGCTTGGCGGGAATATCAGGGCGGCATGGGTTGTCGGGGGGGGGAAGAGGGCGGGTCCAAGGAGAGTGGGAGGAGACAGTGAGTAGGCGGTGCTTAACAGAGGTTAGACAGCTACAGGAAGATTGATGTGAGGGTGTGGTGGAGGCTGAAGATGAAAGAAGAGGGTGATGATGGAAATTCCTACTGGCACACCCCTTAGCGCCTCTAAAGATTTCCAGGATAAAACGCAAGTATTGAGAGAATTAATTGGCACTGGTTCGATTCTTTCAACTGTGTTATGCCTATCTGAATCAAAAAGTCATCTGAACAATTTATCTCTAAAGTGCATCTGAGTTCTTCACCCTCATCCTTGTGTGGAGGTGGTCCCAATGATCAGGAAGCTTCCTATGAACTGCTTGTTGGTGTATTGGGTCTGATCTGGTTTTAACCAGAATTGACCAGGTTGTAGAGCATCTTATGCAGGAGACAGAAAAGTGACTCATCATTAAATGATGTGTGTGCGTGTGCGTGTGAGAGATAGCGAGAGAGAAAGATGATTGAAAAGAACAGGGTGTACATGTTCCACGCGAAAGCTCTTGTGGTCAAACGTTATCTCTCTGTTACGAACAAGTAACAAGCAAATATACTGCATTACTTTTGTGTCTGTGTTTAGTGGTGGGAGGGAACGGTGAGGATGGGGACCACGATGGTAGGGGCTGGAGGAGGTGGCGGGGTGGGGTGGGTCGGGAGTGCGAGGGGGAGGTTACTTACGTGAAGGCAAAGGCCACCAGAGCACCACTAACCACTATAAAGTCCAGAATGTTCCACAGGTCACGGAAGTAGGAGCCCTGGTGGAGAAACAAGCCCAGCACCACCATCTGTAGGACATGGAGCTTGCTCGGTCACCATGGCAACACATTGTTACCGTGTGGTCATGTGATTATGCTGGTTACTGAACATATAAGATACATTGATATATAAGATAATATTCTTTATTGTGTATGCACATTGAAAAAAGCCTTTGTTTAAAATATTGTGTTGCTGAATTATTATTTACACTGCAGGATTTAAACTTTTTTTTTTACAACATTTTTTAAATGTTTTTTTTATTTTGTAATTTTTCTAAAAATGACATTTCTAATAATAATATGCAAACACAATATCACTTTCTCTCATAATATAATGAAGATAATTATTAATAATATTATTATCCAATTCTTATGTTGTCAGCATTATTGTTCTTTAATTATCATTCAATCATTATTAATTATTCATTATTATATTTTCATAGATGGGCTGTCAGAGCTCACATGGCCCAAGTCTAAGGCTAATTTGACATCTTTTTTTGTAAGGATCTTAACAATTGTCAAAAAGTGTGACTAATAAAAATAGTCATTCTAACAGTAGATTGAGATCAAACGAGGGACACAAACCTTGATCAGCATTTCAAAAGTGAATACGCCCGTGAAGACGTAGTCAAAATAGCGCAGCACCTGTGGACAAAATGTAGTTAGCAGAGCTGCTACAAGCAGAACCCCCCCAAAAAAACCTCAGTAGCCTTTTTCAAATGTGATATATTTAATTACATTCAGGATGCATTTGGTCTGAACAAAATGTTGTGATATCCTGGTGTGATGAAGAATACGGTGGACACACTTTGTGTGAGCACCCACTCAACACTGCTTGCAGCTTTAAGCAATTTCCACAAGTAGCCCCCTAATTGAGGTGGAAATGCGCGTTATTCTGTATTATTCCGTAAATGTAACATAATACCAGGGGTGCTCCGATCAATCGGCCACCGATCAGTTTTGGCCGATTTCCATGACAAATCACAAACTCGACACACACCAATAAATGCCAATCACAAAAGCCGATCATCAGTGGACAGCACTATGATAGCAGCACACAGTAATCCTTTCGTGCTGTGTAGTAGCTTGACCTAAATAACATCTTTGGTGTCGTCCTCCCACAAAACATGTTTGTTATTAACTGACAACACTGACAAGAAAACTGTTTTGTGGGGTGGGCATGTTAAAAAGACGGAGATAACACTCGCGCGTGTGACAGTCAGAAGGCAAAGCTAATAAGCCAAAAAAAGTATTGAATTCATCAGACAAGATGAGCAGCCTTTCACAGCAGCAGACGACGGCGAGTCCCTGGGTGCTTTCTCGCGTACCTGGAAGTTCCGCCGATGTACTCTCACATCCAAAGTCTCCTTAAACAAGGCGTATCATCCTCTGGAAGTTTCACCGTGCAATGATATTATATTCTCTTCAGAAAGTTGAATATGGTTTTGTCTAACTAATTCTATAAGTAATTAACTATTTTAGGGGGGTTCCAGGAAGTCCAAGGACCTTGGAATTGTCCCGGCTTCCCCCATGGCAAACAGCACTTATAAACAGATTGAAAAACGTATCGGACGATTTTAGTCCTGGATGATCAGCAGCGTAAAACCTTGATCGGAGCATCCTTAGTACTGTATATTATGTTAAAATGTAACTTAATAGAATATTGCATGTAATATAGTGGTTCTCACGTTGTTCTGAGGTGAATCTGGTGACACCGGGTCTTCTGCTGCAAGCGCGATGCTGCTCATGGCAATGACGGACAAGATGCTAAACTCAAAGTACTTGAGCGTCAGGATATAGTGGCAGCATTTCCGGAACCTGGAGCACCAAACCACAAGTGAAGAGTTTGCACGGCTGGGCAGGAAGACATCTTGATGTACGACTCACGGGTTTGTTGTAGACATGATGAAGCAGGAGCTGTAAGGAGGCATGGGCTTCGGTCCGTCCTCGTCTCCCCCGTCATCGTCATCCTCCTTCTTCTCATCACTCTTCTTCTGGTCCGTGTTGGCGTTCTTGTTCACTGAGAGGAAGCACAGACGCGTTGAAGTGCTGGAAAGACTCCAGAGGGCAGAAAAAGGCTCACCTTGCAGGATGGCGTTGGTGGACGGGTAGGGGTAAACAGGCGGCATGTCGATGCTGGTGTAGTTGGGTTTGGCCATGCTGCTCAGGATCAGGCTGTCCATGCTGTGGAGGAGGGTGTGGGTATCAGCATCGCAGCAGTTCAGCAGGTTGTTGACGTGGTCAGGGTGGTCCGGTGGCAGGTCGTAAGGTCGACTGGCAAGCTTGCTGTTGTTGCGGAGGTTGTCCAGGTCCTCATTGTGTTGCTGGATGGGCCGCGTGGTGGAAAGGCTGGGCCCAACGCTGTGGTGTTCCCTGGACACAGAAAGGGGAGGAATGAGCCTTAATTCTACCATCCAATCACAAGCCTTAACTGCTATAGTCCAGCCAATCAGAAGCTTTATGAGCTACTGTCTGGCCAATCACAGGCCATTTAGCTAGTCATAATACTCACCTGCTCCCATTTAATTACAAGCTGAACCTGCCGACTGCCAACCAATTTTTTGCATATAACATATAGCCAATAAATAAGTATATAAGTATATAATAATAATAATAATAAGCCTTACCTGTTACCAGATAGCTAATTGCAGGGCTTTCTGCTCCTTCCATCCAGTATAATGCTTTACCAAAAGCCTATTTAGTCAATGATAGCTAAAATTGTGATTACTTCAACAAACTTCAGTAGAGTCAGTCTTTGTTCACTCACTTTCTGGAGCGATGTCCTCTGCTTCTCTCCTGGTTGCCGTGACGATGCCGCCTGGTCTTCCGACCCTCCCCGTCTTTGTCCTTCTCCACCTCCCCCTCAGCTCCTTTGGACCTGTGCTGCCTCCTGCTGGGGTCCCCCTCCCTGGCGGCCTTGCAGTGTTGCCTGCCTGTCTGGTGGTCAGTCTTGCCCTCGCCGGCATTGCTGCCGTGGCAGGGGGATACTTCCTTGTCCTCCCTGTTCCTGTGCCGGTGACCCCGGTGGCTCCTGTGGCCAAGCCTCTGTTCCTCAGATCGAGCCTCCTGGTTGTTGGACTCCTGATCCATGTTGGCTCCTGCTCCTCCAGGATGGTTCTGGCCAGGCATTTCTGGTCCAGCGGCCTTCTGGTGGTGGTGATGATGATGGTGGTGGCGGTGGTGATGATGATGGTGGGCCGCAATGTGGGTGTGGTCAAGGTCCTGCTGTCTGTACTCTAGATCCAGAGGCAGCTGTCCGGGTGGGGTCTTGTTGGTGTTGTTGTTTCGGTTGTCCTGGGGGTTGACAACCAGTGGCCGGTCCAAGTGGGTCTTCATGTCCCCACGTCCTTTTCGGGGGTACGAAACCTGGAAGAGCAGGTGAGCATATGGGATAAGATGATGCCAAGGAAAGTCCTGCTAGTCCGTATGACTATACGTCACTTCTAGACGATGCTTTCAAGTATAGCTTATCTTGAGGAACTTCCTTCTTCAAAGAAAGTATTTTCACTTTTAACCAGATGATGCAAAGTAAAAAAGACCTCTGTGGGAATTCCTTTAAATGAAATTAAAGCTCTATATGCTTTGTAATTAATAACTTTTCTAATCAGGTATGTAGTTTGGCAGCAAACGTAATCTTAATCATTATTATTTTCTACTGTCAAACCAAGAAAATGTTGTCCTTTGAATGACACTTAGATTGACTGGCGACCAGTCCAGGGTGTACCCCGCCTCTTGCCTAAAGTCAGCTGGGATAGGCTCCAGCATACCCACGACCCTACAGAGGATAAGCGGCATAGAAAATGAATGGAATGGATGAATAAACCTTACTTGCTTTCTGCTTCAACTAATCTTCACCAAACCTTCAGAGACTGTTGGTAAAGTTGGCACACAACTGTTTTAAGGTAACTTTAAATCTTAGGGGGTCTATACCTCAGAGGATGCGGAAAAGGTGCAGGTGCAGCATAATAGGCGTGGTATGAATGTTTGTTTGTCTATATGTGCCCTGCGACTGACTGGCGACCAGTCCAGGGTGTACCCCGCCTCTCGCCCAAAGCATGCTGGGATAGGCTCCAGCATACCCGCGACCTTAATGAGGATAGAAAATGAATGAATGAAACACATGAAAGAATGTGTGTATGAGCAGGGATGAAGAAAGTATTTCTTATTCTCTGTTTGAAAGTTATGCAGGTTGAATGTGTGCAGGTGTGTCATAGCAGTTTTCAAAAAGTTAATAGAACCCTCGACCCCCATCCTCCCAGCACCACCCAACAAGATGTACACCATTTGGCAAACAAACATGGTGGTGAGTCTTCACAGAGCCATCAAAATATCCAAAAGTGAATTTTTGCCGAGCCATATCCAGTCGACTCCCGATCGGTGCGTGAGACTCAGGCCCCAGCACACTTATTCTTCTAAACTAGTGCAGTTCTGGACCCGTTTGCAAGGCCCATGTTAATAATGCAATGCTGCTGAGCATGCACGCTTTCAGCAAGTGACATGACAGCTTAAAGGGACAATCCGCCAATGTCTGCGAGGGCCCACCGTTGCCCAAAATGAGGCAGAACTTTTTAAAAGCAGGCCAGGCGAGGGAGTGCTTGTGCTACATCTCACTGCACATTGCACATCACTAGACGTGGAAAACAGGTTCTTTTTCATCGGGATTCCAAACAGTAAAACAAAAAATATCAAAAATAAGTTCTACAAAGAAGTTGTTTATGACATTGGGATAACTTGTGGCCAGAAGCAGCAATGAGTGAATGATAATGTCCCATTAAGAAGTGAATAAAAATGACAAATATCCACCATATATATCAGGAGTAGACTGTATATATATGTGTACAGGTATGACTCTTGACAGGAATGGGGTGTGGCTGGGCAGGGGTCCTCACCTCTTCTCCCTCCTCTCCCACCTTCCAGTCATCCTGCTCCAGCTCGTTGTAGAGTGCCTCGCGGCTTGTCATCAGGTTCTGCCGGCGGATCTCGCTGGTGCGCTGCTCCCACACTGACTTGCTGCCCTTGACGTGGTTCTTCTGCTGCTCCTTGCTGGAGGGGGGACAACAGGGGGGATAGATTGGATATGTTATTGGATCTGACGACGGTGGATACGTTGTTGTGGTCTACAACAGGACATTTCTGTATGTAGAGTATCTGAAAGTAGCCTTGGATATTCTTTAGAGTAGTCCGTGTACAGCTTGTATAGCATTGTATAGCATTTACTATCCAATGAAAATGAGTCGTCACTGAACTGGCAACACAAATGAGTACCAAGATAATTATCTCTTGTCTCCAGTCTAGCATGGTGCAAGAGTGCCAGAGTGCCTGCGGTTCACTGATGGGAGAGATGAATCCTAATATTTACTATGACATTGTGATGCAGAGT
The DNA here is from genome assembly GCA_024372805.1 of Oostethus manadensis. Lineage (NCBI taxonomy): Eukaryota > Metazoa > Chordata > Actinopteri > Syngnathiformes > Syngnathidae > Oostethus > Oostethus manadensis. The sequence goes on along the minus strand of QODF01000109.1, from coordinate 1,152,668 downwards.
CCCATCCCTTCGTTTTTTTTTAAATTGTATTTACAACAGCATGCAGAATATCATGCATTGTCTTCCACAAATACTATTTGTTCAAAGATTTTGGCAATTCATTTTCGGTGAATAGTACAGCTATACTGCCAACCTGTACACAGACTACTCTAAACTATATACTATACTTTACTTTGCTCAAGTTTCAGATGCAGCAGCCCCTCCCTCATCTTCACCACAGGCCTCACCACAGGCCCACCTGCTGCATCTACACCCTCCAGAGATGCTTCACCACTGTTCCTATCTCCACCATCACCCATGAGATTTCCTGTCCTTCTAAAAAGTTCAGTAAAATCAAGGATTCAAATGGTTCCCCTCACTCCAGACATGGCAAGATTAAGGATTCTGTACTCAAAAAAAAAAACGGACCCCTCTCCCTTCCCAGTCCACTCCACCAACCAAAGCTCCCCCAGCTCTGCTGTTATTCAGGTATGGGGCATCATCAATGCTGTTGTCTAGGACACTAACATACATGACACACAAAAAGGGAGTACTGGAGAGCCAAACGGAAATGGCCCATTCAAAGCTCCGGGTTCATTATAAGATTTTTTTAAAAAAGTTTTCAACCAAATCTTGCATAGAACAAGGGAGAGTAATTTTTCTGAAATCATCAACTGTAGTAGCAACCCTTATGTACTGTTTGTTACAGTTATCAGATTGACAAACTCTCCAGATTCACTGTCCTTGAAACTCATATCTACATCTAAGTGCTATGAGTTTTCAATATTATTTCATGACAAAGTTCAAGGTATAAAAAGGCTATAATTTCCACAACACAACTAACTATTGACTGCGCCGCAAGGTGTTGAGGGAGTCCAGCTTGGCGACCTTAGGATCTCATCGCTGCTATTTGCAGACGATGTGGTCCTTATGGCCTTATCAGGCTGTGACCTTCAGCATTTACTGGAGCGGTTTGCAGCTGAGTGTGAAGCTTCTGGGATGAGACTCAGAACCTCCAAATCTGAGGCCATGGTTCTCAGTCGGAAACGGGTGGACTGTACCCTCCGGGTTGGGAGTGAGGTCTTGCCTCAGGTGCAGGAGTTCAAGTATCTCGGGTTCTTGTTCACGAGTGAGGGACGGTTGGAGCGTGAGATCGACAGATGGATCGGTGCAGCGTCCGCAGTAATGCGGTCGCTGTACCGGACCATCGTGGTGAAGAGAGAGAGCTCAGCCGGAAGGCAAAGCTTTCTGTTTACCGATCGATCTACGTTCCCACCCTCACCTATGGTCATGAGTTATGGGTCATGACCGAAAGAACGAGATTGCGGATACAAGCGGCGGAAATGAGTTTCCTCCGTAGGGTGGCTGGACTCACCCTAAGAGATAGGGTAAGGAGCTCGACCAATCGGGATCTAGTCTGGATGCCTCCCGGGCGCCTCCCTGGTGAAGTGTTTCGGGCATGCCCAGCTGGGAGAAGGACACGCTGGAGGAACTATGTCTCACAGCTGGCCTGGGAACGCCTTGGTGTCCTCCCGGTGGAGCTGAAAGAGGTCGCCGGAGACCGGGAAGTCTGGACTTCCCTACTGAAACTGCTGCCCCCGCGACCCGGACCCGGATAAGGGGAAGAAAATGGAATGAAATGGAACTAACTATTCTGCAGCAAGATAGACGCCAGAAGATGAAACATTTCCCACCCGTTATTGACAGTACTTTGTTGGAATTGGTAAATGTGTCTCAGACCAAATGGCTATGACCTTTGGAGTTCACCAGGGGTCAATCCTGGGACCCCTATTCGTCCAGCTAATACGCAAAGGAAATGTCTCTTACCACAATGATGCAGACAAAACGCAGCTCTACATGTCCCTGACGGCAGGTTGATATGGTCCTCCAGGTTTACTTTGTCAATGTATCAAACAGATCAGTATGTGGATGCAAAACAACTATCTCCAGCTAAACTCAGACAAAACTGAAATTATTGTCTTTGGCCCACAGAAGCAAAGAGAAAGTGTTATAGTCACCGTGAGGCACTTTCTTCAAAACCAAATCATCAGGTTGGAAAGGAAGAGGAAATAACAAACTCAGACCTGAACAGCCCCATTAAATCAGTAACATAAGCAGCTTTTTACCACCTAAAAACATTGCCAAAATCAAGGGAACAGAGTCTAAACCGGATTTTGAGAGCCTTATCCATGCCTTTGTCTAGAGCACTCTAGAGTACGGCCTTCTTGCTGAGCTCTTTTAACGAGCTGTAAAACAACTGCTGTACATCCAAAATGCTGCTGCTAAAGTCCTGACTACAACCAGGAAATATGACCATATTAGTCCAGTACTCAGGTCTCTGCATTGACTTCCGGTCGCTTAGAGAATAGACTTTAAAACAGCTTTGCTTGTGTACGACTCTCATGGTCTTGCGCCAAAGTACATCTCTGACATGTTAGAGGCGCATGAAGCATCTCAGGCTCTAAGAAGCTCAGGGAGCGTGGCCTCCTGCGGGTACCCAGAGGTCAGGACTCAACACGGTGAGGCTGGCAGATGCTGTAACGTTCTTCCAGAAGATGTGTGATAAACCTCAGCTTTGGCAACGTTCAAATTTAGGCAGGAACCACTTCTATTCAACTGTGCATGTTGACAACTGAAAGTACACTCTTGACTTTTAATTTCTTTGTGCTATGGATGATTCATGGAATGCTACTTAATGGTTTTAGAATGTTTTTTTTGTTTTTATGAAATTATTTCATGAAGTGAACCCTTCTTCTCTGTAAAGCTCTCTGATTTACCTTGTGTAGGAATTGTGCTCTACAAATAAACTTGCCTTGCCTTTCTATTGCCAAAATACTGTATATTGTCATAAAGACGCTTGGTCAAATACTGTACTCACTTTGTGTAGTGTGTTACTCACGCAGCAATGGAGAGGTTGGCAGCCGACAGCGGGCTGACTTCAGCCACCTCCTTAGCTTTCTGCAGTGCCGTCTTCTGATTGGCCGCCTCCTCTTGCTCCTCCTCGTCCTGTCAGAGAAGAGACATCTGCCCATCTGTGGCAATGTGCCTGCTTTCCAGCAGTCTTTGAAAATATTAGCTGTCAGGTCCCAATAAGCAGCAAATACATTTATCCCTAACATGGGTTCAGACATGCACGAAGCAACATCTTTATTGTTTTTATTACAATTCGATATTATTAGGAGGCACAGTCACATCTCATTTTTTGCAAGGGTAGTGACAAACCTTCAAATAAGGACAAAGTCACATCAGGGTAAGGTCCTGTACCTTAGTGAGTTCCTGGGCGTTGGCTAGGTTGTCCACAGCGATGGCCAAGAAGACATTAAGCAGCGTGTCTGTGGTGGAGGACGTTAAGTAACACTAACAGTCACTTGGTTTTTTTTGGCATATTCGTGATTCAGCGTTAACGTGCCTCCAAGTTTTTGGTCAACAAAAAAAGTATGTTGCGATGGACTGGCGACCAGTCCAGGGTGTACCCTGCCTCCCGCCCAAAGTCAGCTGGGATAGGCTCCAGCATACCCGCGACCCTAATGAGGATTAGCGGCATAGAAAATGAATGAATGAAAGAAAGTATGTTTTCATTTATGGGAAAACATGCCCAGTCGCACTATTCTCTTTGAAAATAGGTGTTTTTTTTGCAAAAAACACGTAGGCACAGCCATGATGTTTGGTGGTATACTACACAGTTTGTAACTTAACAATAATAGGTGTCTCTCCGGGGTTCTTGTTACAACATTTCAATAGTTGTGACAAAGATAGTTGAATGGTCTTAGTAGTACTTTCTGCTGTCTACATCAGGGGTTTGTCGGATACACACTTTTAGCATCGTAACTGTCATAGGAATTGTGACGCTTATTTTTAACTATGTATTCTCAAATAAGCCAAATTCAAACAAACACCTCCCACTTGACCTCCTGGTTTTTGAATCGAAGGAGGTCACGCGAGCTTTTTATGGTTTCTCAAACCTTCAGATTGGAAATAGCCTGGCTTTCTCCAGACTTGTTCTGGTAGAAATGCATTGGCACTGATGTGTATGCGTGCTTCCTGGCTTGGAATCTTTGCATCAGCATCCAGTGCATAGTTGGTCACCATGAGAAAAAACTGAATTTCTTCTCAAAGAGCAATGTTGCCACATCCTTAAATAGCTTCCTTCTGATCTGGTGTTGTTGAGTTGGATCTTGATTTTCCGAGTCCAACAACCTCTTGGTCTGTGTTCCATTTAAGGTGCAGGTCCCATGGGTTTTGTCACTGCTTGTGGGGAATGTGGTTTTATTCGTTCTTCCTTGCCAATCTTGTCTTGTGAAACTTGTGTAGTTTGATTTGTGCAAGCTGTACATATTCCTCAGTTTCTTTCTCGAAGGTTTTGACAACTTGGTTTGGGAGAACAACTTTTCCCAAGCTTTTGAAACCTTGGTGTACCTTTTCGTCCCTCTTTGGTCTGATTGAGTCCTAGGTATAAGGAAAAAGTAACCCGTCTTTAATATCTTTTCAATCTTTTGAAGGGTTTTGTGAAGATGGTCATCTGACTATGTCACATTCCATTTCAGCACTTCTGATTACAGATATAATTAGGGGTGCAACGGTACACTAAAATGTCCTTTCGGTTCGGTTCAGTTTCTTGAAGTGCTCCCCTGGGAGAAGTGGGGCAAAGTAGCCGAGAAGAGGGAAGTCTGGGCTTCCCTGCCTTGGCTGCTGTTCCGGCAACCCAACCTCAGATGAGGAAAAGAAAATGTATTGGTGGATGGATAAGGAGGGTTAATGAGGGGAGGCTAATTATATCATCTACAACAGTCACTTTTATTGCAAATGTTGATGCAAAATCAGAGAACGTCAACATCACGCTCGCAGGAGGGTGGGAGGGGTAGGACCAAGCTAGCGTAGTGTATGTGGCGAGCAACATCACAAGCTTTATGTATTTATATTACATTAGAGGTGTTTATTTTCCTTTTACTGTACAGGGCTTTATAGTTTTTTTAGACATATTTGTGACTCCAGGGGCAAGGATACAGTTGCCAAAGAGGGTAAGGACGATGAAGAAAATGGAAAAAACCATCCCCTTGTCGTTGACCCCACCCTGAGACTCGATGCCGTCGTACATCACCATGTTCCAGTCCTCTCCGGTCAAGATCTATGAAACAAAACCAAAGTGGATTCACTAGTCAAACGGCAATGAATTAAAAAAAAAAAAGTAATACTTTGGTAGAACAGAACTTCCCTTGTTTTCTGGGAAAAAATTCGTCATTTTCAAATGCTAATGTAAACTGTGCACACAGCACACTTATTCAAGGGTAACGACAGAAGATGGGCCTACCTGAAACACCGTCATGATGGCTGCCGCAAACGTGTCAAAGTTGGTGGGCGGGGTTCCTTCCTCAAAATTGAACCTGAGACAGAGGAATCGAACAACGGCGTGAAAAAACTGAGCCAAACAATGTTTGAACGCACTGACGGACAAACGCAAGAAAAAGTAGGAGAGGGAGAGCTGAGTGAGTTTTGAAAACACTGACTGTCCCCCAAAGAGCTGCATGCCCAGTAGGGCAAAGACCACGATGAAGAGGAAGAGGAGGAACAGCAAGCTGACGATGGACTTCATGGAGTTCAGCAACGACACCACCAGGTTGCGCAAGGGAGCCCAGTACCTGGCAGTCAGGATAAGCAAGGAGGGTAGAAAAGGAAGCATTTAAATTCAGTAAAAATACATCATTGTTTTGAGTAAAAAATACATCATGGGGATGTGAACAACAGCCAGCCGCAACACAGCGGTTTGGCATGACTACTGTTTTGTTAGAAATAAGCTTTTGTTTCCATTTCGAGATATGAAACAAGCGAGGCGAGGAGAACGAGAGACAGATAGAAGCCCACCTCAAGTTTTGTCCTTTGCAGTGATCATTTCACTGACACCTGCCTAAAGCAGCGGTGCCCAAAGTGAGGCCCTGGGGCCATATCTGGCCCGCAGCTTGTTTTCAATTGGCCCACAGCACATTGTAGAAATAAAACTAAACCAAAATCCCAGCTAACTGCAATAAAAACAACGAAAACAAAAAAAGATATACTAATAAATGATACTGGTAACTAACAAAAGCTCTGCGTTTAAATATACATTAAGCGTTTCTCATAAAATAAAAACAAATACATAAAATATTAAGGTAGCCCTCTGCATCTTTTCATATTCTGCATGCGGCCCTTGGTGGACACCACTGGCCTAAAGGAACACTTTTACAAGAAGCGTTTGACTTTAAAGTACAACATGAATGCATTTTAAAAGAGGATTCTAGCCCGCCAGTGCACAGGAAAAAAACATCAAAACAATGAAAAACTACCACTACGTCAAAGTTGGTGCGGAAGATAATGTCTTGTCAACACTATTCTACGATAGCGACAAGGCTGCAGAGCATTATAAACGTGTTATATGTTTATGTTATATGTTATACACATGTTATACGTGTTATATAAACATCCTTTGGCAAAAATAGTCGGGGGGGGCGCAGCAGCAAGCAACACCAGAGTAACTTACCAATTGGTTTTACAGTACGAAAGTGGCCAATCTGCATGTTCTGTAAGTATTTCATCTATTTCTACTAAATTGCACTTGGGTAGGAGTCAAGGACCATATATAGACCTGAAAAGACTATTTTGTCCTTTAATGGGGATGTTCATAAATAGAAAACCAGAACATAAACTGAAATTTGAAAGTGATTTTTTGTTTTCCTCTCTCTGCAGGCTTCCACAGCAAGCAGTACAACAAATGTATGCTTATTTTTAGCCCGCTTCTGCGATGGAACCATTCATCCTGGCAGTAAAACCCATAGCCACTTCAAATTGACCCGCACAGAACAAAAAAAAAAAGCCTAATTTTCCAGTCAGATGAGTCCGGGAGACGAGCTGGGAGAACACTCAACAAAACAAAACGAGCGCCGAGCCAAATCCAATTAAAATCTCTCCCGAAGGGAGCATCAAAGAAGCGGCAGAATGTCGACAGCCAGAGCCAGAACATCGGGAAGAACTTCTGACGGAACAACACTCACTTGGTGACCTTGAAGATTCGGAGAAGTCTGAGAGCTCGTAAGACGCTGATCCCGAAAGAAGTGCCAGGTTTGATGGTGGCCCAAACCACCTCAAAAATGCTGCCCACAATCACCTGCACACACACAAACACGCTCACAATTTCAGTCACAATACATTCACCTACTGTATTTTGCATTTTACTTTAAAAGTGTGTGTGTGTGTGTGTGTGTACTCACCACACAGTCAAAGCAGTTGAATGAGGAGTGGAAGTATGGCTGAATGCCAAGACCGTACATCTTTATCAGCATCTCAGACATGAACAAACCAAGGAAGATAAACTCTGCATAGACTGGACAGAAACACAAAGCAAAGGAAAATACTCCTAAAATGCACACTCCCTAATGCAGTATTGCATACTATCCTTTACCATACATAAACGGATGGATACATAGATAGATGGATGACTAGCTGGATGGGTGGATGTTGGGTAGAAGGATAGATGGACAGATGGATGGATTGATATATTGGTGACAGATGGAAAGATGGCTAGATGGATGGACGGATGAATAGAAGAACGGTTAAATGGATGAATGAACAGATGAACGGTTGGATAGTGTGGACGGATGGATGGAGTAGTAGATGGATGTTGGAAGGATCACATGGCTGGATGGGCAGATGATGGATAAATAGATGGATGAATGGATGGAGTAGTAGATGGATGTTGGAAGGATTACATGGCTGGATGGCCGGATGATGGATAAATAGATGGATGGATGGATGGAGTAGTAGATGGATGTTGGAAAGATCACATGGCTGGATGGGCGGATGATGGATAAATAGATGGATGGATGGATGGAGTAGTAGATGGATGTTGGAAGGATCACATGGCTGGATGGGCGGATGATGGATAAATAGATGGATGGATGGATGGAGTAGTAGATGGATGTTGGAAGGATCACATGGCTGGATGGGCGGATGATGGATAAATGGATGGATGGATGGATGGAGTAGTAGATGGATGTTGGAAGGATCACATGGCTGGATGGGCGGATGATGGATAAATGGATGCATGGAACGGTGCTTTTGACTGGTACACTACCAGTCAAAAGGTTTAGAAGACCCACAATTTTCCAGTTATACATTGAAAGTCAACTCCAATTAATAGCTTAAAATGGTACAAAGGTAAGCGGTGAAGTGCCAGAGGTTAAAAAAAAGTGTATTCTTACCCAAAACTGACGTAAAAACATACAGTATGAATATTTCAGAATTATACACAAAAGACCTGTTTCAGGGACCACAAAATGGGTCAACAATTTAAAGCTGTTCTGCAGAAATGGAGGTTACTCAAGACTAGGCAGTTGGTGCTACTAATTCCTGCAGGTGCGCCACCTTCTAGAGTACTTCTGTCTGCATAAAAGCAGTGTTTGAAACACACTGTGGTACTCTACCTTTGTGAACATCAGTTGACCAGTTCGGAACTGGAGAAAGGTATTTGCAAAAACAATGAAAGAGAGACAAACCATCCTAACGGTTAATAATGTAGGTTTTTGCTCCAGAATTTGGAGTGCTGTAAATCCTCTGACTGGTAGGGTATAAATGGTGGGTGGGTGGATAGGTACTGTGGATAGACAGATGGATAAATGGATGAAGGCACATGGAAAAGTAGCATAAACTGATTAATTCCAAATGACTGAATGAATGGATGGTTGGATGGATCACATGAATGGATGGATTCATACCATCCATTCACGGATTCATCCATTCATCCGTTGATACCAAGCTGTGGTACGTAGCTTGGTATCAACTTTTTACCAAAATGTTGTTGTCTCATTGAGATGTTTCGCCATTCAGGTGTTGAGGGAGTCCAGCTTGGTGACCTTGGGATCTCGTCTCTGCTGTTTGCAGACGATGTGGTCCTTATGGCCTCATTAAGCTGTGACCTTCAGCGTTTACTGGAGCGGTTTGCAGCTGAGTGTGAAGCTTCTGGGATGAGACTCAGCACCTCCAAATCCGAGGCCATGGTTCTCAGTCGGAAACGGGTGGACTGTACCCTCCGGGTTGGGAGTGAGGTCTTGCCTCAGGTGGAGGAGTTCAAGTATCTCGGGTTCTTGTTCACGAGTGAGGGAAGGTTGGAGCATGAGATCGACAGACGGATCGGTGCAGTACCGGACCGTCATGGTGAAGAGAGAGCTGAGCCGGAAGGCAAACTCTCTGTTTACCGATCGATCTAAATTCCCACCCTCACCTATGTTCATGAGTTATGGGTCATGATCGAAAGAACGAGTTTGCGAATACAAGCGGCGGAAATGAGTTTCCTCCGTAGGGTGGCTGGACTCACCCTAAGAGATAGGGTGAGGAGCTCGGCCATCCGGGAGGAGCTCAGAGTAGAGCCGCTGCTCCTTCACATCGAGAGGAGCCAGTTAAGGTGGCTCGGGCATCTAGTCCGGATGCCTCCCGGGCGCCTCCCAGGTGAGGTGTTTCGGGCATGCCCAGCCGGGAGAAGGCCCCCGGGAAGACCTAGGACATGCTGGAGGGACTATGTCTCACAGCTGGCCTGGGAACACCTTGGTGTCCTCCCGGTGGAGCTGGAAGAGGTCGCTGGGGACCGGGAAGTCTGGACTTCCCTACTGAAACCGCTGCCCCCGCAACCCGGACCCGGATAAGCGGAGGGAAATGGAATGGAATGAGATGTTTCGCAAACTGGTTGCTGCTATGCGGCGCGGATGCATTTTTACTATCTCGTACGGAGTCGATGTTGTGGGAAGAAGTCCTACAATGCAGCATTGTTGTCGTACCGCCAGCATTACGGAAATGGATTGTTACATGCAGATGGTGATGTACACGTCCTGGTATTCTCACCTGACTGTGTCACCACGTGACTGCGCTGCTAAGGTAGAGCATGTGGGGTGAGGGTGTCGTGACGATGCATCGTGACATATATTCATGGGTCTTTCTGTGCCGTGTCATGTCGCGCCATGCACACACTCACACAGGAAGTCGGAGAGCAGCACGGGCTGGTTGTAATGCACAGCGGCCACGCAAATGGTGTTGAGGCCGACCAGGCACAGCACTGTCCAGTAAAAGGCTTGCGTCTTTACGATCTTTCGGATGAAAAATCGCAGCCGTCGCTCCTTCTTGCTGTAGGTCGAGCCGTCCTTGCCGCTCTTGATGCTGGAGCGGGCGAAACCTACAAGACGGATGATGACTTATGTTAGCGTTAGCATTAGCATTGCTAATTAGCATGAGCCGCCGAGTCTCCTACCAACAGCATCGGCCATGCTGTCCTCGCCCTCCTCTGTGTTGAGCAGCTCCGTCTTGTTGTTCTTGGTTTTGATGGTAGGCCTTCGCCTGGAACCTAGCGCGGCGACAACTAGATTGTAGTTGTTCACATCCTTGCAGTAAGAAAGGGGAGAGGGGGAGGAGGATGCGTTACCATCAAAGTTCCCAGTGGTGTCTTCCTCCGCCAGAATCACCTCCTCTGGAAGCACGAAAGAGACGTTAGTGTCACGGTGTGGCGCGTTACCATGGCAACAAACCGTGCGACCGCTGACCTGCTTTGCAGATCCACTCCAGGTAACCGTTGAGCTCGCGCTCGATCTGTTGCTGCCGCCTCAGCTTGAGGAACTCGCTCCTGTTCTCCACCCGCTCTCTCTCTTTGGCAAATTCACTTGACCGTGCAAACGTCAACATGTTATGCAGCGAAGGAACAAGGAAACAGACCAAAAGGGATGGAATCGCCTACCCTGAGAGGACGCCCAGCACCAGGTTAAGCATGAAGAAGGAGCCAATGATGATAAGCGGGATGTAGTACATCCAGTTCCACGAGCTTCCCTCCACATCGTTGCTCTGCAGCACACAGGCGCAGCCATCGTTAGTCCACATTTTTGCACACATAAAAATATCTAGACTTGGGAAAAATACACACACATGAATGCAGAAAGACATGGTTATTACCTCCTGCAGGTGGAAAAAGCACAGGACGGTATTTGTTTGCAGGTTAATGAAGAAAAAAAATGACTTGGTAGATGGTTGTCACGGGGGGCAGTGACCCACCTGTTTCAGCAAATGAGACAGTGACAACCAAAACAAAATACAGGCATCTCCCGCCCCTAGGATTACGCAATATAGTATATGTATTATACGGAATATTATACTGAAAATACAGTATTCACGTAATAAGCCAGTTGTGACATTTTCCCTTTTAGGGGAGCAGAATGTTTGGGGAACACATAGGAAGTGAGTTTAAGCTTCTCGTGGGGTTATGGCGCAACAGTAGCCTGTGTTATTGTTATTATTATTATTATTATGACTATGTTATTACTATGGTGCCTGTTGTGAAATAATGTATACCTGCAAGAAAAGCCTATTGTTTTAGCAAAAGTCATTTTAGCAGCAAAACATTTAAATAGTAAACAACGACCAAGACAAAAACAAACAAAATTGACAAGTCAAAGCAAAACAAGAATAAAGTTGTAATTTTTGGGCAATCAGGTTGTAGAAAAAGTTGTAATCTTATGGGAACAAAGTAAAACTATTATGGAAATAAAATCATACATTTACAAGAAAAATGTTGGGAAATTAAAAAAACCAAAAACAATACAAAATATAAAGAGAGAAATATAAAGAGAAAAAAGTTGTATTGTAATAAGAAAAACAATTTTATGAGAATTAACTCGTAACAAGTTGACATATTAAATAAAACATTATGAGAAAACAAAATTTGATAGGGAAAAAAGTTCCAAGATTATGGGAATAAAATCATAATACTGTATTCCGGCAGCAAAGTCACAATATGATCAGAAGAAAATGTAAAAACAAATTTGACATATTTGGAAACTTTAGGGGCCGCACGGTGGCTGAGTGGTTAGCACATTGGCCACACAGTCAGGAGATCTGGAAGACCTGGGTTCAAATCTCCCTTGGGCATCTGTGTGTGGAGTTTGCATGTTCTCCCCGTGCGTGTGTGGGTTTTCTCCGGGTACTCCGGTTTCCTCCCACATTCCAAAAACATGCATGTTAGGATAATTGGCGACTCTAAATTGATTCTAAAATTGTCCATTGGTGTGAGTGTCAATGTTTCTTTGTCTATATGTGCCCTGCGATTGACTGGCGACCAGTCCAGGGTGTACCCCGCCTCTCGCCCAAAGCCAGCTGGGATAGGCTCCAGCATCCCCGTGACCCTAATGAGGATAAGCGGTATAGAAAATGAATGAATGAATGGAAACTTTAGAAAAAGAGCAGAGAGCGATGTTGTTACTAAAAGCTTTTCTTCTCTTATATGACAGTGATGTTCTTGAAATACACACACCTTTAGAAAATATCAAGTGGCCCGTGCATTCTTACATTTTTAGGTATGCAGCCCTCAGTGGAAAAAGGCTGAAAGAGCAAAAATAAATGCAAGAACATTCTGCAAATGCTTAAAACACGCACAAAGTCCTATAACAACCGCATTAGAGAAATGCAGCAAGTTGACAGAAGGAAACAGAAAGTGACATAGTGTTTGTGTGTTTTTGCTTTTGTTCGAAGCCTATTGGCCATGGTACAAATTAGCCTGGACGTGGAGCTGACTGATTTGCTTACAAGTGATTTTGTGGACAGTGGTTCCGTTTGAGCTCGGGCTCAAACTTGTTCCGAAGTGACCCGCTTTCCCTCGTAATGTCCCACATGGCTGCTGAGAGCCTGCATGTGCACGGCGAGGACTCACGCAGGGTCATGTGACTAGCTATGCACCAAAAATGGATCCTCCTCCTCCTCTACCCCAATTAGAACTCAGAGAAAAAAATGTGTCACCTGGAGGAGGACGGTTCCGACCCGAGTGAGGCTCTGGCTGTGCAGCTGGAGCGCCGCCTGCATGCAGCCTGTCTCTATTAAACTTTCATTGGTTTCCTCTTGACTGAGTGCCGAGGTCAGCCTTCATCCATCAGCAAAGACGTTAAATATAGAACCAGACGGACCAGAATAGAGGAGGAGGCGGTGGGAGGGAAGAAGAGAGCAAACAAAAAGACAGCAAGAGAAGGACGACGATGGCAGAGTGAGGAGTGAGTTGAGGTGCAGGAATCTTGTTTGTTATCATCCGGATCCAACCAGGTGTCTCACCTGTTTGAGTGGAGAGTCCATTTCCTGTCCACATCTTATTTTTCATTGGCTAATATTACAAAAAAAATTAAACACGACCCGCATTAGAACTAAAGGGATGACTTTGTTTGTCGTACGTGTGTGGGCATGGTACGAGGCTTAGGTAGTCCGCTCACTTTTGATTGCAAGACAAGCGTACTGGCGTCCTATGTCTATCGTCACCGGGAGAACCAGCGTGAACAGCATGAAAAGCCGCCCGCCTTGGCATTAACGATGCATTAATGTCGAACACGCTATGTGAGCAGCCGCTGTGCGTCCACTGAGGTTGGGAGAACCGGCGTGTTGGCCGGGAGACGCCGCCTGCTGTGGCTGGGAAAGGTACATTCGTGTCGGATACGCTATGTGAGCAGCCACCGTGAGTCGAGAGTGTACAGCTGGAGGCGTCGTCGGCAGCGTGAGGAGCCGCTGTCGGGGGCGGCCAGTGTACACAACGTACTTTAAAAATTGTGACACATGCAGTCACGCACTCCTCCCCTGCCTTGCCCTTGCGAAGTGGCTGCGTGCAAGGTTTCCCTGCGTGTATGCGGAAAAGAATTTCCTGCCGCATTGTGTCTTTGGGGTATTGCTGTGCAGACTGATATTGAAATATGTCATACCGGTTCTTCATGCAAAAATTGATTCCAAATAAAAATATACAGTAGATACTTTCGATACTTGTGTGAGTCATGTGTGAATTATGAATAAAGTTGTCATTTTTATAATAGTTTTTTAATGATCATTTATTTTATTGGTTTAAATATTTATCTTTTTTTTGGACTGTTCAAAATACCATTTCCTCATATATTATCTTGGCTATTTTATATAGTATTTGTTTTATTTAAACTATTTATTCAATTAAAGTATTGATTTATGAAATAACTTTTGTATATAATTAATAAACTAAACGTCTTTCCTTTACGATATGAAATTAAATACACTGCTTTTGAGAATTTACCAGACACAGTAGGTGATTTTGCATTTTGGATTGGTATCGCCATTACCAGCCTGAATATTACTCAGGTAAAATCGGATCAGAAATCAAATCAGTGGTATCGCACATCCCCACTTTGGCACAGTCACATCTCAAATTACGTACTCGAGGGAGGCAAAAGTCATCCTAAATGCTCATTGTTCCCTTTCATTCATCATTTATGTGTATTTATTTGCATTTCGTTAGTAAAACATTTGCTTGGTAAAAATACACACAAAAAATTGTCTGAATGTGTTTAGCTTTGTGGAATGGCTTGTTTAGATTTGTGTTATTTGTTAGGGGAAGAATTGTTCTGGTTAACGTTCATTTCGGTAGAGGAAACAGTGACGCTAACCAAGGTTCTACTGTATTTTGTAAGTGAAAGGTCCAAAACAATACCAGACACCACCTGAACAAGTCCCACATTGTGTCCTTTGGTTGACTTTTTCTAGGTTGCTTGGACCGCTCCAAATTGATCCATCCATCAAGTGCAAAAGGGACTCACGTAATACAGCATGTCGGTCCAGCCCTCCATGGTGATGCACTGGAAGACGGTGAGCACAGCAAATAGGATGTTGTCAAACTGCGTGATGCCGTAGTTGGGCCCGATCCAGTTGCCTCGACACATGGTGCCGTTGGGACACATTCTGGACGGTGGCTTAGTGCCGCACGGCAGGTCGTCCACGATCTCACCTGGCGGGACACACATGATGAGGGGATGCAGAGAAGCTATCGCTGGCGCTTTTTTCACTCACCTGTCATTTCGTCATAGCAGGTGGTGTGGAACTTCCCCATGTAGAACTCCAAGCCGATGATGGCGAACATGAGGATGGCCACGAACAGCAGCAGGCCGATCTGCAGCAGTGGGATCATGGCCTTCATAATGGATTTGAGCACCACCTGCAGACCTGGAGGACAAGGTGCAACGAGCACAATGAATGGAATCCTTCGGAATAAGGTGGTGTTCTTCTTTCAGGGTTTTCTATCCCCCTCGGTCAACCAATTAATCAATGAAAGGTTGAACCAGAGTCCCGAGTTGTTTCTGTTCCCGTTCTTTTACACTGAAGTTGTTGCCGCCTATTTGCTGTCCCTCTGTTTCCTGCTTAAATACTCAACCAGGACAAAGACTCCTCCCTGAGCCACCACCTTATTGTGGTGGAGGAGTTTGCGTGTCCCAATGATCCTTGGAGCTAGGTTGTCTGGGGGCCGTCATGCCCCTGACCCATGACAAACAGAGGAGGAGCAGACGGAGAGTGCCTCAAAAAACCCTAATGATGAACAACACAATTGGACTTTCTTTTCCCTCGCCCGGACGCGGGTCACTGGGGTCCCCCTCTGGAGCCAGGCCTAGAGGTGGGGCACGATGACGAGTGTCTGGTGGCCGAGCCTGCACCCATGGGACCCGGTCGGGCACAGCCTGAAAAGATAACGTGGGTCCCCCTTCCCATGTGCTGTAAAAGGGGCCAAAGGGGTCGGGTGCTAAGTGAGCCGGATGGCGGCCGGAGGCGGAGGCCTTGACGGTCCGATCCTCAGCTACAGAAGCTAGTTGTCGGTACGTGGTAATGTCACCTCTCTGGCGGGGAAGGAGCCTGAGCTGGTGCGTGAGGTGGAGAAATTCCGGCTAGATATAGTTGGACTCCCCTCAACGCACAGCAAGGGCTCTGGAACCAGTCCTCTCGATAGAGTCTGGACTTCATTCCACTTTGGTGTTGCCGGCAATGAGAGGCAACGGGAAGAGGTGGCAATTCTTGTTGCACCCCGGCTCCAAGCCTGCACTTTGGAGTTTAACCCAGTAAGCGAGAGGGTAGTTTCCCTACGCCTCCGGATGAGGGGACGGGTCCTGACTGTTGTTTGTGCTTATGCGCCAAACAGCAGTTCAGAATACCAGCCCTTTTTGGAGTCCTTAGAGATAGTACTTCCTCTGAGGACTCCAAAAAGGGCTGCTCTTTCGGGGGAGTTCCTTGTTCTGCTGGGTGACTTCGATGCTAATGTTGGCAGCGACAGTGAGACTTGGAGAGGTGTGATTAGGAGGAACGACACCCCTAATCTTAACCCGACCGGTGTTTTGTTATTGGACTTCTGTGCTCGTCACGAATTGTCTATAACGAACACCCTGTTCAAGCATAAGGGTGTCCACATGTGCACTTGGGCCACACTATGATGATTGACGTTGTGGTTGTGTCGTCGGACTTGTGGCCACATGTTTTGGACACTCGGGTGAAGAGAGGGGCGGAGCTTTCAACCGTTCACCACCTGGTGGTGAGTTGGTTCCGATGGTGGGGGAGGATGCCGGTCAGACCTGGCAGACCCAAATGCATTGTGAGGGTCTGTGGGGAACGTCTGGCAAAGTCCCCTGTCAGAAGGAGTTTTAACTCCGACCACCAAGAGAGCTTTGACCATGTTCTGAGGGAGGCAGCGGACTTTGAGTCCAAGTGGGCGATGTTTCGTGCCTCCATCGCCGATGTGGCTGATCAGAGCTGTGACCGTAAGGTGGTCGGTGCCTGTCGTGGCGGTAATCCCAGAACCCGTTGGTGGACACTAGTGGTGAGGGATGCCGTCAAGCTGAAGAAAGAGTCCTATCAGGCCGTTTTGGCCCATGGGACTCTGGAGGCAGCTGACAGGTACCGGAGGGCCAAGCGGTCTGCGACTCTGGCGGTCACTGAGGCAAAAACTTGGACATGGGAGGAGTTCGGAGAGGCCATGGAAAACGACTTCCGAATGGCTTCAAAGAGATTCTGAACCACCATCCGCCATCTCAGCAAGAGGGAAGCAGTGCACAGTCAACACGTATGTAGTATGGTGGGGACGGTGTGCTGCTGACCTCGACTCGAGATGTTGTGGACAGGTGGAGCCAATACTTTGAAGACCTCTTTAATCCTGCCGATATGTCATCTAACATTGAAGCCATGCCAGGGGACTCTGAGCCGGGTTCTCCTATCTCTGGGGCTGAGGTCACCAAGGTGGTCAAAAAGCTCCTTGGTGGCAAGGCCCCGGGGGTGGATGAGATCTGCCTGGAGTTCCTTAAGGACCTGGATGCTGTGGGCGTATCTTGGTTGACACGACTCTGCAGCATTGTGGGGACATCGGGGTTGGTGCCCCTGGACTGGCAGACTGGGGTGTTGGTCCCGCTTTTCAAGAAGGGGGACCGGAGCGTGTGTTCTAACTATCGTGGGATCACACTCCTCAGCCTTCCCGGTAAGGTCTCTTCGGGGGTTCTGGAGAGGAGGATCCGCTGGATAGTCAAATCTCGGATTCAGGAGGAGCAGTGTGGTTTTCTTCCTGGTCGTGGAACTGTGGACCAACTCTATACTCTATAGGGTCCATGAGGGTGCATGGGAGTTTTCCCAACCAGTCTACATGTGTTTTGTGGACTTTGAGAAGGCATTTGACCGTGTTCCTCGGGGAATACTGTGGGGGAGTGCTCCGGGAATATGGGTTATCGGACCACCTAATCCAGGCGGTTCGGTTCCTGTATCACCGGTGTCAGAGTTTGGTTCGCATTGCCGGCAAAGTGTCTGACTCGTTTCCAGTGAGGGTTGGACTCCGCCAGGGCTGCTCTTTGTCACCGACTCTGTTCATTACTTTCATGGCCAGAATTTCTAGGCGCAGCCAGGGCGTTAAGGGGTTTCAGTTTGGAGGCCGCAGGATTCGGTCTCTGCTTTTTGCAGATGATGTGGTCCTGTTGGCTTCATCGAGCAGTGACCTTCAACTGTCACTGGATCGGTTCGCAGCTGGGTGTGAAGCGGCTGGGATGAGAATCAGCACCTCCAAGTCCAAGTCCATGGTTCTCGCCCGTAAAAGGGTCATGTGCCATCTCCGGGTTGGGGATGAGGTCGTGCCTCAAGTGGAGGAGTTTAAGTACCTTGGGGTCTTGTTGACAAGCGAAGGAAGGATGGAACGCGAGAAGGACAGACGGATTGGTGCAGCGTCTGCAGAGATGCGGATTCTGCACCGGTCTGTCGTGGTAAAGAGAGAGCTGAGCCGAAAGGCAAAGCTCTCAATTTATCGGTCAATCTACATTCCTACCCTCACCTATGGTCATGAGCTTTGGGTAGTGACCGAAAGGACAAGATCGCGGGTACAAGCGGCCCAAAGGAGTTTTCTCATTTCCCTTAAAGATAGGGTGGGAAGCACTGTCATCCGGGAGAGACTTGGAGTAGAACCGCTGCTCCTCCGCATTGAGAGGAGCCAGATGAGGTGGCTCGGGCATCTGGTTAGGATGCCTCCTGAACGTTCGGGGCACGTCTAACCGGTAAAAGGCCTCGGGGAAGACCCAGGACACGCTGGAGAGACTATGTCTCTCAGCTGTTAATCCATTGTTACTGTCTACTACTACAGAATGAATTACTATGCGCTTTATGACATTAGTGGAGTTTTTAGCTGTCTGTGCTTAACTTGGTATAAGGCTAAAGGCGCTTGAATTGCAAGCTGCTATTAATACTGATGCACTCTGTTTCAGTTGTGCACTCTACTTAATCATGTTATAATACACGTTATGATTCTTTAATAATGAACTGAACATTTTTTATATCTATTGTACAATTATGTGACAAAGAATTTAGTCATAATGCTAGTTGCACTGTATTATATTGGTGATTATGGATTATGAACTGTGTACACATTTGATTGATTGATTGATTTAAATTGGTCCTGTTTTACACAGACCAGGTTTTGTGATGGCGAGCTAAGCCCGAACCCTAATTCAGCTCAACAGACTGGGGTGGTCCTGCCAGGACTCTCGCTTCTCTCTGCTCGGGTTGGGCGGTAGGAGACTCCTGTAGCCGGCAGAAATTCGCCCACTCACGCACTCATTCTGCGAGCCTCTGCACGCTCTACACTCACCCCCAGCACATGGACACTTACCCCCTGGACTTTGAAACAATTGCTGATTCATAGGATCATCATTCAGGTGAACTTTTGCTCCAGTGATGTGTGCGCTACTGATCAGAGCTATGGACAATGAAATGTTGGAAGTTGACAATCGACTATTTGAGTATTGTAAAGATATTTCAGTCTAAGCATTTTTTGCTGAATATTGAAACACTGTAAATATTGCATTTTCCATATGTTTCTTTTCAGGAATTGCCATTCTCATAAAGGTATTTGTTTTCTGTACGTTCAATACACGGTGCAAGCATCGAAGCAAAATTCAGTTTCTCTCTCCTCGAGCTGTACCTTACCTTCTGATTCCCTAGCCCATTGCTAATACATTGAACCATTGCTTCCACTGGTTCTTCTAGTGCTTGCCCAGTAACCAGGGTTTCATTACAAGTTTAAGCAACGTATATGTTACATGTGTGCCCGCTTTGTCTCCAGCAGACATTGCATGTCCTTTCTCTCAAAGCTTTGCTTATAAAATAAATAAAAGACAATTTGTTTTTACGTGGACAATCTTTATTCATTGAAAATTGCCAAAACAACACTTACTGGGAATTCCGGACACCAGTTTGAGAGGTCGGAGAACTCGGACGGCCCGCAGCGTCCTCAGGTCAAGCTGAGTCCCCACTGATGACAAAATACTGTTGAGAGGACAAGACAAACGTTACCCCAAAACGTAGCACAAGGGTTGCCAGCATGTGTATCCAGCTGTAAATGTACATATTTGTACATCCGACGTAATCGGAAAGTCAGGTCCGACACGGTAGGTCAGCCATTTTGCTTTGCAGGTGCCTTCTCTCATTATGTTTTATTTGGTTCATTTCCTTCGGTTTCTATGAAATGTTATCGGATGCCTGCAAAGGGCTGGCGACCAGCCCAGGTTGTACCCAACCTCTTGCTTAAAGTCCGCTGCCCGAGGGCCACTCTAGTATAACCCCGCGACCCTAGTGAGGATAAGCGGCATCAAAAACGAATGAATGAATGTTTGGGTGCGTGCCGTGTGTACTCGCATCTGCAGAGTGAGGCAGTTAAAAAAAAAAAGGTGTGCATGGCATTTCGAGCGTACCTGCTTTTGGTGTACTACAAATGTGACTTTGGGCACCCACGAGTACAGCAAGAAAAATGAGGGTCACTTTGTGCCTCGCTGAGTCACTATCCATGCATTGGTTTAATTGAGACTGCTAAATAACCCTCCATGGGGCCAAAGAAGATGAGAAACGTGATGGAGCTCAGACAGAACTCATTTTAAAGTGCAAGGATGCTATCCCCGATTAACTATTTTCCAGAAATGTCCTTGGGTTTCCCTAGTTGGGATTTTTGTTTGGCCATATCCAAGGAATTATGAAACAGAGGTCTCACTGTACGCAGTGGTAAGTCATAGTGAAAGGAAATAACTCTTTAAAATGAATTCTTAGTCTTTCATCTGTTTTCTGTTCTTGCTCCATGTTATCTTGTCCTCCTTCCACGTCCGCCGCGTTTCCGCCATCTTCCCTCCCGGTTGGTTGCTAATTCCAGTAAGAGGTCATTTATTAACAGACCCGATACTGGCAGCCAAGCCGCTCATTCCCTCAATGGCTTTTTAACTGCCTCGGCAAAAGGCCACACCGCTGCTGACCGGAAAAACACAGCAAAAATACGCCAACAGCCCACCACCACCTTCCTTCTGACCCTAGATCGCATCACTCCATGACCTCCTCAAAAGCTAAAAGTATTGTCGCTTCCTGATATCGTATTTATTTGGTGCTTCGCTCTGATCTTTCTGCACTTTGCACATTCTGTCTTTATCCTTGTGTCAAGTCAGCGCGGCGCGTCAAGTGTTCACCCGAGTGAGACACTTCTGGCAGACGATCCAAAAAGCTCTGGGATGCAGTCGCCCTTGGCAACGCATGAGCCAGCATGCAGTGCACCCGGCCCACCAGTAAGTGGACCACTGCAGGCTGTGATGGGGGCTTTTTAGGTGGGTGGGATGCCAAATAAACGAGGGTTTTGTGGATGGTTATCTGAATGATATGAGCGATCGTATTACATTGCAAGCATAATGTTAAATATCAAACAATAAAAACAGTATAGACTCTTGCTACAGCATAGTTCATGTATGTACGGTAGGATTGCAGAGTAACTGCACAGTAACCCAGTCACTTTGCCCTATAATATACAAATGAATTTGAATCTTTACTTTAAATACCGATTGATCGTAACTAACGTCTGCTTAATTTGTTGACTCTCCTAGTTTAAACTTAGTTACCATAACTTTTTGGTGATGAAAGTAATTCAAATCATCAGGCTAAATGAGCCTTTACTTAATTGTTGTGAGGGAGGAGTAACCATCCTCAATTTCCGGAGAACCACAAAGTGCTCCGGGACGACTCTGCCAGACTGTTCCGTCTACCACACGGTGATCTTCAGTCGGCTAGTGTTTTGACTACCTCGACTATTTCGAATTGCATTATTTAATCCTTTCCCGTGTGCCGTCAGCTCCAAGCTCCGGTTTGCAGGCTCCAATCCCCAGTTGTCCCATAGCTTTTCGATGATTTTGGAAAATTGTGGTACTAACAAAACTGAGCCATAGTTTGTAAATGGATGTTTACGTCTGTTTTTGAAGATTGGAACTACTCTAGCTGTTTTCGTTTTCTTGGGATTTTATTATCAAAGTAGTCACTGAACTTTTCAACCACCTTATTCATACCCTCAGCATTTCCGACTGTGAAATAATAAGGTCCGTCTGCTTTCTTAGTACTATTCCCGATAATACTGTTTAGAATTAGCGTTTTCGTTGTAAATTGCAAATGTTGTTCATTAGCAGACCGTTAGTTGTGTTGTTATCAGAATCATCCATGAATACGTTGCCAGCTGCTGGCACAGTGGTCTGTTATTCTACCCGGTGTGGTGATTTTAGCAGAACTCTACGTTTGTTCTATGAAGTCATCTATTCTGCCTTGCTTTTTTTGAGGCGCCATTCGCTGAAGGTCTCGGACCGTAACTCTTCCGAAAAAGCTGTAAGTGGAACCAGCGACGTCTAGTGGAGAACCCCCTGCTGGCTATTGTAAACCTGGTTGAGTAGGAGAGGACACAGGTGGGAATTCCCAGGTGGAGGAACGTCTCCATCTCCTCCGAGACATAGAGTGAGCTGACTAGTAGAGAGTGCTATTCCCGAGTGTGCAAAGTGTGACATTCAATTGTGGCGAGAGAGTGTCAGAGCATGACGGGCAGACGGTTGATGTGGCGTTTAGACTGTGATGACAGAGGCGACAGCTGCTGGGAAACACATCGCATCCATTCACACAAGCTCTCCCACACACACTGCAGCATCCATCTGACAGTGAAGATGGCCAGCCAGTGCTCTTATTTATCAGGGGGGAAAAAGCCATTAGCACTCATTAGGCTTCTTGGAGCACATGATTTAAAATGGCGTTCCACGCAAAAGACAGGCTCCACCCCGTCAGAAGACCTGATATCAACCCAGCTCTGATACGTCCTCTGCAAGATTGATTGATTTCTTAGCTTGAAGACAGGACAGACCGCCTTGCAGATGGTCCTGTTCCTGGGAGAGCCCATAAAACATGATTTGGACTTCAGCTTGAAGGCACAAGACATGACTTGCCATGTTCCTCAAACATTCTCATCTTGACCAGCATCTTAGATTGAAGACACAGAACTTGGCTTGGACTCAAGTTCAGTGGTTTCAAGCACCACTTCTGGACGGGTTGTGGTCCAGACAGTTGCCAGCTGGCTCATCAAGCAGTACAACAATCCCTCGTTTATGGTGGTTAATTGCTTCCATATTCTATTGTGAAAAGTGAATTGGACTTGATATTTGTGAATGATATATTGAGCGTACAGTAGTGAGAGCATAAAAAACTGTTCGGGGCCTTTTGAATGCATTTTGGACATCATTAAAGCCCTGTAGACATGAAATAATTGGTACATTTACACGCTTGTAATCCAACATCGTATACATATTCAGAGAAATAAAGGCATAAGTATGATTGTCACACGGATTGTATGTGTTGCTGTGGATTATTTAGCGGATTATTTAACGCCTAATCTCGCTAAAATGAATATAATGTGAATGGAAGGCTGTCATTCCTGTGGGTAGATCTTTCCCCGGCGTACAGCTCAGTCGTGGCGGAATCGCATCAACCCACCCAAACTAAACATGGCGTTAAAGACCGGCAAAAGCTGGCAGAATCTCCTTTGACGGAGCGTGAATGGAAGCCAGCGTGGGTATCTTAGTTTAGCGTGCCAGTGCAGCTGTGCATGCGTGCAACTCTGGCTGGATGAGTATCATTTCATCGCGTTGTGTTTTACCGCTTTAGTGGAAGGAGCGCTTTACAATGTCCCGATGACCACGTGCAGGTTGTGAGTGAAAAATGGTGAGAAGTAAATTTTTTCTTGCACAATTATTAATGATGAATTATTTTAAATCGTTGAATATTATATATATATATATATATATATGACATCCGGAGGTTTTCTACAGCCGCAGCAGCTGTAATATATATATATATATATGTATATATGTATATATATATATATAGGCATTACTGTACAAGCAAATGCTAAGGGCACTGCTGGGGATGCAAAGGAGCGGGAAAACAATTTACTGTTAGAATAATTTGATTAAACCTACTTTATTACTAATCAGTTCTAAACAAAAAAAACTCACAATGATCCAAATGTAAAGCAATGCCTAATTATTACAAATTATGACAAATAAGTCTCCCTGTTAATTCCATAATTGTAGTTATAGTATAAATGTATTTTATCTTTATACTTATTGAAAGGATTTTTCTTTTGTGGTTCAAAAAAATAATCAGACTCAAGCTGAAAATCCAGGACTGGACTGCAGCAAAAGCACGAGAATGAGGAGGATCGTGTCGGGGGTCTCTCCCCGTTCACGCCACATTGCCATAGCAACCCATGAACCCTTTCTTCATACCGAGTCTCCACGGTTACCGGCCCGCTCTCATTCATAAGCGTTGCCCAGGCAACGCAGCTCGGGCTTAATGATGGAATCCCCGCCTTGCCGCAAAGTCGGGGACGGGAAGCGGGTCTCCCGGTGATTGATTTCCGGTCCCCACGTGCATTCACACACGGCGCAGTGTTGAGCAAATACATGAGCATACATACATTATAAAACATACATTTTATGTAGCTTACACCCTCATTCCATTAACCAGAGTCTCCTATAGTTGCCGTGTCGCTAATAAAAAACCTTTGCACAAGCTGCTGCGGCTGTAGGAAACCTCCGGATGTCATTTCGTAATGAGCTTGCCATTTTTTTCCTCACCTTCTCATACAGTCCAAATCATGATAAAAGCTAAACAAAGAACTTGACACTACAGTATCACAATGTACACAATCTCAATTCAACTTGTAAAAGTCTCAAATCTGTCTTTCAGTGCAGCGTCTTGCAGTTTTTTGGACCACTTTTGTGCTCCATTACTCGGGTTTCTGACGCATGGGCATGGTGGAAGCCGTGTGGGAGTGCCATGTGTCAGCACAGTGTGAGATTCTGTCCCCTCAGTGTCTCCCACTGAGGACCACCCCTGATTCACACATGCACTTAGCCTGGCGTATTGGAGCTCAGAAAGCTCATGAAGCTGAAGGGCAAACAATCCACCAGGGCGAGCAGATGTCACAGCTTTTCTCTCCCTCCATACCATTAATGCAGTTGATATTTCATACAGAGCAGTGACGCATAAAACCGTTTGAGCATTCCTATAGCAGATGTGTGTTTTTTATGGGATGACGGGGGCAGTTTTGGCTGTTTGCCCGCCAACAAAAACATATACTGTACTGTATATCCATTTTTTTAATTCGATTTAATGTTTAAATTATCGGCTCGTAATTAGATTTATTTTTCCAAACATTTTTGCTCATTTTTCAAATGATCTAATTTCCATTTTTTAAAGGAAATTATTCTTTGGTAGATCATCAGCGCTGCGGGAGCCGTTAGTCCGCCCTTTCATGATGAGCACTTGAATTGGGTGTTTGAATTCACGGTATTTTTTCATTGTCTTGTCTGGGTTTGGATGCTGGTCGTGCAAGCGTAACAAAACCAAAAGCAGCCTGTATCAGGTGTAAGAAACCTCGGCGTCCCCCGCTGAGGTGGCACACCCTCATATACCACCCCTGATTGGGAGAGTCCACTTCCCGGGTGCAGAGGGGTGCCAAAGGGGAGTGTGCGAGTTGGAATGAGGGGTTGTGAAGGTTATGTCATCATCCTGTAGCACTTTTGTCTCTCCTTCATCCCTCCTCCTCTTGCTGAAGCTTTCATGGGCGGAAGCACTCTGCCTCTGACCACATTCTCCATCTTTTCATTTTCTCCTTCGGTCATTATTGCTGAGCTCAGCCGAGTGCTGAGGCCCAGCTGATGGACCCCCCAGCCCTCCGCCTGCCAGCCCCTCCCACCGGCACCCTTGCATCGTCCTCTTACTTTGCTCTTGAACCTGCAATGATTTTGGCTCTCTGCATCCTCACGTCCACCAGGAGAGCATAAAGAGCATAAAACGTGATGGCCAAAAGCTTCCTCACCTTCACTCTGTCCTTTAATTGCACATTATGGATTTTGAGCCACGTGGTTTTAGGCTTCTACACATTTCTGCTCTGATTGACAATGATTCGGATCACATTTTTAGTACAATTTTTTTTGGGGGGGTTTCTCATCACACCAATTACTTTTTCTCTCTGAGAGGCATAACTTTGTTCTCAGAAAAATGCGATATTGTCTTATGAAAAATATTACTTTTCTCAGAGAAGTCCGTTTTTTCTCGGAAAATTGCAGTATTTGCAATTGCAGAAGAATAACTTTTTTTTCCTTGAACAACTGCAGTATTTTCCTTATAAAAGAATTATAAATGCAGTATTCTCATTATTTTTTTTTAGAAATGTATAGCCATTATTTCGGGGGGCGGCATGGCTCAGGTGGCAGGAGTGGTTGGCTCCCCACCTGAAGGTTGAGGGTTCGATCCTCCGCTGACTTGTGCGATTATGTCGAAGTATCCCTTGAGCACCAATACCGAACCCCCAGTTGCTCGTGATGATACGTTAACACTCTCTTTCATAAAAGTTATTACTTTTTCACTGAAAAAAATGTTTCATGTAAAATTGCAACATTTCTCACAGTTTACTTTTTTAGGAGGAGTACAACTTATTTCTCTGAAAAGTCTAACTTTTTATCATTAACACTTTTTTCAGAAAATTGCAGTATCTTCTCAGGTTACTTCTCAACTTCTCAGTTCTTTCTAAATAATTTCTGCACAATTATAAATACAGCATTTCCACACAAAACATTTTGAGGAGAACAACTTTTTTCTCAAGAAATTGCGGAACGTTGCAATATTTGTTTGTAAAATAACTTTTTCTCATGATATTCCCACTTTAACCTTGTAAAATTGCCATATTTTCTCAAAAAAATTAACTTGATATACATGTACATGTACATAAACTTATTTCTCTGAAATTTGTAATACCATCTCATAAAATTGATTACTTTTCTCAAAGGAGTCGTTTTTTTTCTCTGAAACGTTCAACTTTATTTTACTCTAAATGTCGCATTTTTCTCATATTTTGACTTTGTTCTTGACTTTGTCTCATGAAGTGTACATTTTTTAGTAAAATGATTTAAAAAATTTTGTTGGAAAAATGGAAATAAAAATTCCCTCATAATGTTATTCATTTTCTATGCCGCTTATCCTCATTAGGGTCGCGGGTATGCTGGAGTCTATCCCAGCTGACTTTGGGCGGGAGGCGGGGTACACCCTGGACTGGTCGCCAGTCAATCGCAGGGCAGAAATACAAACATTCACACTCTAATGGACAATTTAGAGTGGCCAATGAAGCTAACATGCATGTTTTTGGAATGTGGGAGGAAACCGGAGTACCCGGAGAAAACCCACACACGCACGGGGAGAACATTCAAACTCCACACAGAGATGCCCAACGAAGATTTGAACCCAGAACCTCCTGACTGTGAGGCCAACATGCTACCCATTCATCCACCGTGCGGCCCCCCTCATAATGTTCCCACTTTAATCTAAGAAATTCTAAAAATATATATAATGATTTATAAAATTGACAAAGTTTATTTTCACGGACGAGCAAGGATGTCGGAACTTTTGTGCGTGCTGCAACCTTTCTATCGGGTCACAGAAGATGGTCTACGAGAGTGATGGCCTGCAGATGACTTCAGAGCAATATTGCTAATTGAAGTCATGGCAGAGGGACAATTCACAGCCAGCTGCTCTTTTCTCACATGCTGCTCATGCTGCAGATTGTCCTAAACGTCTGATTCAAAAGGGACATTCCCGTACGTTCAGCCAAAGGCGTACTGCATTCATGCATGTTTAACAAAAACATTATTCATATCTGGCGGTAATGTTGAGGAGGACATCTTCACCCATCACAGAAAAACATTTAACATGCCAAATTTGATTAGAATGCTACACATCGCTGCTTCTCAAAAAGAGGAAAACAGGTGTTTGATCCCCTGGTGCAGTATCCTTTTTAAAAAAAAAACAGAATAAGAGTATAGTAGAATTATTGTGATATATTTACTGGAACAGACAAACATCATGTAAAAAACAAGCATATGAATGAAAAATGAATCTATAGGAACTTATATTCTATTAAGATGTTGTAATAAATCACATTTTTTTAAAGCGGGTCAGTTTATGTTGACCTAAAAGGGGTTGTCCCTAATAATGAATTATATTTTTTGAACATGCCAATTCCAAAAAACACTAAATGTTTGCCAAAAAGTATTTATTCTAAATTGGAGCCCACCAAGGCAGGAAAACACACACACACACACACACACCAGGATAAATCATAAAAACTTCCTTCGGCATTCATGCGCTAAAACATTCGATATGAATATACATGAAGATTGAAGGTCCATAAATTGCCCGTGTAGTAATTGTGCATATGCCTTTGAAGTGTGTGTGTGTGTGTGTGTGTGCGGCATAAGATAACAGCAGAGTGTGTCACGCAGGCTTTGCTGCTGGGTGATTGATCATGAGGAGCAGGGAAAAGCAGGTTACTGCAGCACTCGCTCACACACACACACACACACACACACACACACGCCATCCCTCACTGCATTTGCTCTCTCTGGTTTGGCTCTCCCTCCCCTCCCCTTCCCTTTCTTCCATCTCCATCTTCGGCTCGCCTCCTTCCTCTGATGCTCCCTCTCCATCACTCTCACTACCTCTCTACCTCTGCCCCTCCCTCCCCTTCATCCTGTGGTCTTCCTCCTCTCCTCTGCTCCTCCAGCCAAACCCATCCTTGTTTTCTATCGCTGTCGGGAGAGGGGGGAGGCGGAAGTGGGATGTTGCCACGTCCTCTCCGCGTTATGTAGCGGCATGGACGAGTCCACAATCATCTCCGTCCTCTGCGTAGAAATACGCGTACTGTCTGTCGATGCAATTCCGCAGACGTTCTAACGAGTCTTCGTAGATTGCACGAAGCGCCGACATCCTCAGGGGGATGCACGATGATGAATTCCAGGAAGGAGAATTCACACAGGAATCTCTACCACGACTTCCTGCTCAGCCAAAATGCAGAAGAGACAGCATAGCCCTCCCGTTTCAGTAGCCATTTGATTCTAGCTTGCCAATAAAACAGAAAGTAACCTTGGATACAGTTTAGGGTAGTCAGTGCACAGCTTGTATACCAGTTGGATTTACTCTCTACTGGAAATGAGTCAACGCACAGGCATTGTTTTCTAAGGAGTTGGCAACACAGCCGAGTGAGTGGCAAGAGCACTGTCTCGTGCCTACTGTTGGTAGGGCGCACGAGTGTTGTTGGCGCTACGGAGCTGTGGTTCATTGCGAGGAAAGATGAATTCCAATATGGACTAACAGCATGCAGTATATAATGCTTTGTCCTGCCGAGGGGCATCAAAGTGACCAAACATCCGCCACTTTGTTCACACATCTTGGTAACTGAAATGGTCTTTTTCCAGTGTTTGCGTTTTTGTTTGGGAGCGTATTTGGGCCTTGCCTACAGTCAAGCCTGGTGGTGGTAGCGTGCAAGAGTGCTGCCAGCACAAGGGAGCGACTAAGAGGAAACACTTTGTGTTGCCAGACATTTACACAACTGCGGTTGTGAGTTGAGAGTAAACTGCTATACAATTTGCTATACAGTTTTACACCCCCTGCAATTTGCTTGCGTACCACTAGGGGTACACGTGACCCTGGTTGGGAATCACCTTGACAAGACAAAGGGCTGTGTTGCTTCTGTCTGACATTGTTCATTAAGTAAGGCGCCATTGATCGCGTCTTTAGCCAAGAGTACGGATATCTTCATCAAAGAGTTCCTTGCGTGGACGTGTCGCTCTGATACGTGCACTTCAAGCGCCAGAAGGAGCGCTTTCTCAAAATCTATCACCATAACAACACCGCCCTGTCTCTCGGTGAGATGACATTTCACTTTGGCCCGGCGGCCGCTCCCTGCGGCGCCGCTCTGATCCTGCCTCTAGGGTGGTGTGCGTGTGCGTGTGTGTGTGTGTGTGTGTGTGTGTGTGTGAGAGCATGCACGTATGCCTGTCCTCATTAGAGGCGCATGGCAACAGGGGGGGGCGTGCCCTGATCACACATGCACAGTGTGTCGAAGCAGGGCCGCTGGGGTGTGTGCGTGTGTGTTTGTGCAGCAGTGTGTGTAGTGTTGCTTTCTCCCCGGACAAACACTATATCGTGTTACCATCATCCACCCATAGCCACCCTCCATCTCTCCTCCTCCTGTTCTCTTGGGTCGCCATATTTAGATCACGCCACAAAAACACACACACACTCACACACGCACACCGCCTGCCTGACTACACACACGCACACACACAACGTGCACTCAAATCAAGATGGCAGTGAGCAGACTAGCAAAGCAATGCCGAAAGGATCCGACAATCAGAAGAAATGAAAGATCGAGTGATATGAATAATTATATAACGTTAAGTTGGATGTAAAGATAATAAATGATAATATGATAATAAAAATGTTTGATGTCACACAGCGTCATGTTGGAGTGTTGGATGACATTTTTTGTTTCAAATATGACAATTTTCGTCATGAAATGATGAGTCCGAACTGAGTCATGGATTAGAAAAAAAGGTGAAAGGTCAAGTGAAAGCTTCCAGAGGTCGTTGTCGTAATAATGTCGGTGCTTTGTTTGCAGCAAAGCAGAGAATATGGCACGTTGGCATTTCTTACACGTACAGTGGAACGTGTGTTCCAAAAGGAACACTGAAACTGTGGTGAGACCAGCCATGGTGTTTGGTTTAGAGACAGTACCGCTGAGGAAAAGACAGGAGGCAGAGCAGGAGGTAGCAGAGATGAAGATGCTGAGGTTCTCTTTGGGTGTGACCAGGATAGACATGATCAGGAATGAGCACATCAGAGGGACAGCACACGTTAGAGGTTTTGGAGATAAAGTCAGAGAGGCCAGATTGAGATGGTTGGGACATGTCCAGAGGAGAGATAGTGAATATATTGGTAGAAGGATGCTGAGTTTTAAATTGTCAGGCAGGAGGTCTAGAGGAAGACCAAAGAGGAGGTTTATGGATGTAGTGAAAGAGGACATGAAGGTAGTTGGCGCAAGAGAAGAGGATACAGAAGACAGAGTTAGATGGATGCATTTGATTTGCTGTGGCGACCCCTGATGGGATAAGATGAAAGGAAAAGAAGAATTGGTTCCAGACCCGGCCGTGATAAGTGAAGTTTCACCAAGTAGTATTTGTTATTTATGAATGGATTATTTTGATAATTACGGTTTACAACCTTCTAAATATGTTTTTTAACCTTATTAGAGCCCCCAAGACATGAAATAACACCCCTATAGTCACATTTGCGCTTAATTTTGCCAATAAAGTAGATATAATAACAAAAAATAAGACATAGGACGTAATATAGACTCACATGTTAGCTTTGGAAGAGTTCCTTGTGGTTGTTTTTTAATTCCTTTTCTGGACAGGAATTCTTGCAGTGACATCATTGTGACCAGTACACAATACAAGATATCATTATGTCTTTGAATATGTCTTTTAAATTCTCTGAATTAATATACTTTTGATAAACCATTAGCAGAGTAAAGTGACAAAATTTGAAGCACAAAATGGTGAGGGAATACTGTAATCACCTTCAAACACACACAAAAATACACAGAAAAAAACATTTTTCTGAAAATAATTAGTTTTATATGCAAAAAAACATTGACAAATGAATGTGAATGAGGCGTTTCTCATCGTCTGTATCAAATCGCTGCCACTTGCAACTGTCTTTGGCCCCATGGTGTGTTATTTAGCAGTCACACTCAGGAGAAAATGCTCGGACAGTGAGTTAGCAACACATAGGGGGCTTTGTTTGGGCACTCGATTTGGCAGAACGACACAGTACAGCGCAGACGGACTATTTGTTAGGTGCAATACTGTGCTAAAACCAAGACAAAATGTAGGCAAATATCTTAGATGAAAACAGAGTCATGCAGAAACTACTGGCATACGAAAACGGATGTTTGGCTGTACAATAAATCAATCATTGGGCACATTTTTAGGTGTGATGGTGATTACTGGTAAGAAAGTATCCATCCTGTGATTTCAATTAAAGTACTTTTTCTTTTACTTTACTTATATGTTATTTCATTTAAATTTATAGAGATCTAAAAATATCTACAGGCAGTCCTCGGATTACGTACTGAATGGTTTGCTTATATTAACAGTATCGCAATGTGCCGTGTAAGTTGTTGTTCGTGGGCCTTATTGCCCAGGGATAAAAAGTGTATCCCTGTATCTCCCGCCAGAGCATAGAAGGTTGAAAAGGCTCCTGCCAGGGTGGGATAAAGGACAAGGATCCTCCTTGGCCTGTGTAACCCCTTTGAGTCTGCAATGTCATCCAGGGAGGGCAGTGGGCATCCGATAATCTTTGGCAACCCCCTGCCGGGCTATAATGAGCGGTAGAATGTCTGTAGCAGACTGACCCCCAAGGGGCTCAGCACGCAGCCCTGAGGGAAGCCCGTGCAGAGTGACACTGTACCCACTGTAAACTGCATTAAGAACTGCTTTTTATCTATTACTTTTTTTAATCACTTATTTTTTTTATTTACAGTATTTTAAATGCCTATGTTCAACTTCCATTGTTTAAAAATGACTGTTCAACATCCTCTGTTTAACAAAAATATTTCAAAATAACACAAAAAGCTGTGATTATACCATGAAACTGTGATATTTTTCCCCTAAGTTGTTATACCGTCAAAATCTCATATTGGCTACCCACGCCATGCCAAAATTTAACACCTGACGTCACTTCCTGTCCGGCCCCATTTAGCTGCCCCAGCACCAGGACACATTTGCAGCAACACACAGTGTCAACTATATTGGGGAACGGGTAGGGATGTCGGCGCATGAATATTATCGGCCTGATTTTGGCATTAAAATGTAATATCGGTATCAGTACTCCTATCCGGATTTTTTAAAAATGTTGTATATAGGCCTATGGGCTATTTTCTGGTGCTGAAATGATGACCTCATCAAACCACGCCTGAAACATGTCAACAGCCGTGTTTGGCTAGTGACAAGCTCGCTCGCTCAGTAGCGGACTAACATGTTATGTCCGTCGTGTCCCCTTCAGGTATTAAACTTGCAATTTGCAATGACTGCAAAGCGTTGGTTATGCGAGGAGGAACCGAGACTCCTTCCTTCAATACTTACAATTCCCGAGGAAATCTGAGATTCAAGTAAGGTGGTGCACTTGATAACTAGACCTTTTCTGTGGAGCTGGACGCCCGATCCACCAAACTTACGGAGTTGCTTGAGCAATGCTTTGCCACGGCCTGTCGCAAGTATTTCTCGGATGTTGTACAATGTTGTTTACAGCCACATCTAGAAGCTAATTGTTGATGCCGTATCCCTGGAGCGTCACAACAGATGGCACGACAGGAGATGTGATGTTAAACATATCGGAAGTTGAGAACTGGACAATATCGGCAAATCGGATATCAGCAAAAAAAAGCCACTAGGAGTGCAAAGGTGACTATAAAGGTGTTATTTCGTGTCTACGAGCTCTGCTAATGTTAACAACCACCATAAACATATTTTCTGTGCTCTCACTACCAAAATATTCCATTTATAGGTAAGGACACCGACTTGGTGGAAAGTCACATTCGGGTCTGGAACCGATGAACCGCGATAAATGTGGCATGAAAATGAAAATTCAATGCAATGTTTTGTCCTGCGTTCTAAGAGAAAATACTAAAGTGTTCCATGTGTCACAGGGCAAATCTTTCAGCGGAGTAAGACAAAGGTTGACCTTTCAACTCACCCAGTGAGCACGACCACAAAGTCCATGACGTTCCAGCCGTTTCGCAGGTACGACCCCTTATGGAGGGCGAATCCCAGCGCCAGGATCTTGATCCCGGACTCAAAGCAGAAGATGGCGATGAAGTAGGGCTCTGTGTCCTCCTGCAGGGAGCGCAACCAGCCAGGTGAGCAAACAGGGGATGTACGGAGAAGTATGGCTGTCGCGTGCATGTTACCAGTCGCTCGGACAGAGGCGTCTTGTCGCCGTCGGGGAGGTGCTGCTCCAACGCCAGCACGATGCAGTTTGCGATGATGGTGGTGAGGATCATCCATTCAAAGGGAGTGAAGCTGCAGTTAAGGCCACAAACACTTGCGTGCACTTGACACGTTAGCATCGCTCCCTCACACGCCGCAATGCTTCTCAAGTGCCCGCTGAAAGTAACGCCATTCCCACTGGTACCCACAATATCTCTGCGTGGTACAGAAATCTCCAGAAACGCACCCAAAACGCTTGCCTAATTGTGCAGCGCAAGTGTGTTTGCATGTGTTGTGA
Source organism: Oostethus manadensis (assembly GCA_024372805.1). NCBI lineage: Eukaryota > Metazoa > Chordata > Actinopteri > Syngnathiformes > Syngnathidae > Oostethus > Oostethus manadensis. The sequence goes on along the minus strand of QODF01000109.1, from coordinate 1,118,885 downwards.
TGTGCGCGCGCGCGTGTGTGTGTGTGTGTGGGGGGGGGGTTGGCCATGCATGGGTGATGTCCGCCGGGGGCTCTGCGATGACTGGATACGTCCAGACAGGTCAAGCCTGCGCCTAATTGGCCAGTCATTATCCTGTCGTCTTAGACTTGACACTGACTCCACAGAGAACGGCCAAAGTGCATGTGCGCGTGCACTTAGGCCGGATGTGAGCGGATGAGACAGGTTGGGGGTGTGAGGCCTGCATGCGAACACACGCAGTAAACGGGCCGGGTCAGAACCTTGTGGCGGTGCGTGCTTGCTGTGTGACTTTCGGGGAGCTTCCTTAATCCATCCATATTCTACGCCGCCGCTCGTTAGGATCTGGGGGTATGCCGGAGCCTATCCCAGCTGACATTGGGCGAGAGAGCGTTTAGGAGCTTCTTGATGTTGTCTTTTGGTTGACGGCATGGTGATGATGCCGTGCAAGAGTGTGTATGTGGCGGCTAAATGCTAGCCCGCTTTAGCATTTATTATTCAGTAGACACTCTGCTGGCCTGACTAGCGGCTGAGAGCAGGAGGTATCACTCCCTCGGTGTCTGTGCACTCACTGGTTTCCACCCATTCCTTTTTCTCCCCACAGTGTTTCTTCATGCATGTGTGGACTGTTGCATACTTCTTGTGTGTCCTCTGAGATGCTAAACACAGTAACCATGAGAAGTCCAAAAACTAGATGTTGAAACGGTCTGGAAATGTTATTAGTTTAGGGATAAACCATATAATATTCCAGCCCTTATCATCGTGTATATATACTATATACTGTAACATAGTAATCACACGTTTATCACGGCTATTCCGTTCCAGGCCCAGCAGTATTAAGTGAATTTCCAAAGTGCACAGGGTGATTGGAAAGTAACTCCCTATATTTAAGTGCTTGTCATTTATTTCTGAGCTATAATTCTCACAAGAAATAACCATGAGAAGAAAATATACTGCACGGAGACTTATTTCAAATTCCATATTTGCGCCAGCATTTGCCACACGTTTCTGATTCATAACTTAGACATAACTTTTTGTATCCGTCCTTCAGGTTCTTCCAAAGTCGTTGGTTTGGTAGAATAGACTTGCTCATGCATCATGGAACATACACAAGAATTGAGAAAAATATTACCTCATATGAATATGTTAAAGTATTTTAAAATAGGGAGTTACTTTTCAATCACCCTTCCTTATAAACCAAATATTTTCAAAGTTAGGGCATAGAAAAGCTGTTGACGACCATCTAAATATATTTTTTAACATTATGAGAGCCCTCTAGAGGTGTCATTTAGTCATGTTTTCACTTGTATTACCAAATATGGTAGGCATTATAAGACATAAATAAGACATAGTAAGATTCGCATATGTTAGCTGTTATTTGTTTGCCAGTAGATTTTGATTGCCTTTTATTTGTATTTTGGTTACTTTTGCAATTTTTTGCTTGCAAATGTTTCATTTGGGCCAAAACAATGTCAAATTTGCTTCAGTAAACATTTTCTTACTAGTAACAGTCCCTATTCAACTACAAGGCAGCATGATTATGCTCATATTTGAAGCACGATGCGAGACAACTGCACAACTCCCTGAGGTCGAGCAATTCGAAAAGCACAAAACTCTTGACGTCACACGATAGCTTTTCAGCGAGCGTCAAAGGAGCAACGGCAAGCCCACAACTTGTTTTATAGCGGCCTAAGCCCATTCAAAAACTAGAAGGAAGAAAGCTAAAAAAAGCCACAACCAAAATGGAAAAAAAAAACAAAAAGCTAAATGAAAAGGAAAAGTTGCATACCTGAACTAACCCGGCTGGAAATTCACACATTTTGCCCTTCATTCCTTGTGCATAAATGGAAAAAAGGCTAAAAATCCCCCAAAGTGCTACTGTCTACAGGAAAATGAGTTTGAATGCATCGAAAAATAAGGATTTAGTTAAGATCGTCTATACTTTTTTTTTTTTTTTTTTAGATAAATGTGTTTTACAAATAACTGTTTTGGTGGTGTGAACAGGAAAAAACTATGATGCCATCACTTGAGTGCTTGTTTAATCCCATTTAAAAAATGTATTTTACTGTAAACTGTATAACTGCAGGCACACGCAACACTGGTGAAGACCGCTCGCCAACTAAATGAGGTGCTGCTCCATAAATAAGAACATCATTAAAAAGTTTTTGTTTCAGTACTTCTATTCAGTTAGTGAAACTCATGCATTATAAAGACGCATTGCACAAACTGATATATATTATCTATACATATATACACACTATACAGTATATATGTACAATGAGGGGAAAAAAGTATTTGAACCCCAGCTGATTTTGTAAGTTTGCCCACTAACAAAGAAATGATCAGTCTATAATTTCAATGGTAGGTTTATTTGAACACTGAGAGACAACAATGACCAAAAAAAATCCAGAAAAAATCTCTAGCTCCCAGGTGGATCTTATACAGGTAACGAGCTGACATTGGCAGCTCTCTCAGCTCGTCACCTGTATAAAAGAGACCTGTCCGCAGAAGCAATCAATCAATCCAGATGCCAAACTCTGCACCATGGCCAAGACCAAAGAGCTTTCCAAGGATGTCAGGGACAAGATTGTGGACCTACACAAGGGTGGAATGGGCTACAAGACCATCGCTAAGCAGCTGGGTGAGAAGGTGACAACACTTGGTGCAATTATTTGCAAATGGAAGATACATAAATTTACTGCCAATCTCCCTCGGTCTGGAGCTCCATGCGAGATCTCACCTCGTGGAGTTTCAATGATAATGTGAACGGTGAGGAATCAGCCCAGAACCACTCGGGAGGAACTTGTCAATGATCTCAAGGCAGCTGGGACCATAGTCACCACAAAAACAGTTGCTAACACACTACGCCGTGAAGGACTGAAATCCTGCTGTGCCCGCAAGGTCCCCCTTCTCAAGAAAGTTCATCTACAGGCCCGTTTAAAGTTTGCCACTGAACATCTGACTGATTCAGAGGAAGACTGGGTGAAAGTGTTGTGGTCAGAAGAGACCAAAATTGAGCTCTTTGGCATCAACTCAACTCGCCAAGTTTGGAGGAGGCGGAATGCTGCCTACGACTCCAAAAACACCGTCCCCACCTTCAAATATTGAGGGCCAAAATCCCCTCTGAGATGTGTGCAAACCTTGTGGCCAACTACAATAATGGATGTTGCGCGGACTGTTCGTTTCGCCATGATACGGGTTAACGAGCTGCATTTAACTTTCTTAACTCACCATTAGTAATGGTGCAGGGGGTTAGCGCTGCAAAACAGCGGCAAGGTGCTGTTAATGAATTGATTGACAGCATGAGTAAATACATACAAGATCTTTGCATTGGCTGGACAGTGTTGGTCATTGTGTGTCACGGCTTGTTGTAGCCCGTCACTCACAAAGTCGCATCGCAAAATGGCACAGAATGATTTTTGATGTGTATTTTATTTTGTATATTTTCTCTATTTTGTTGTGTATTTGATGTGTATTTTATTTTGTTGCGTTGCTGAAAAGATTTGTAATGTGCAGAGAAAACAACATCAATACGTGATCGCACATGCGCGGAGCTTAGAGATTCCGTTGCTTGACAGTTGCCCAAAAGACAATCATTGACATCTGCACAAGGAGGGCTAGACGCAAAAGGTCAATGCTAAAGAAGCTGGCTGGTCACATGGGTCTGTGTCCAAGCATATTAACAAAAATCACAGGTAAGAAAAAGATGTGATCAAACAAAAAGTGTACAAGCAAAAGAGACAACTGCACCCCGAAAAGGATTGTGAAACAAAACCCATTCAAAAATGTGGTGGAGCTTCACAAAGAGCGGACTGCAGCTGGAGTCAGTGCTCTCTTGCGCCAACTAGCTTCATGTCCTCTTTCACTACATCCATAAACCTCCTCTTTGTTCTTCCTCTAGGCCTCTTGCCTGGTAATTCAAAACTCAGCATCCTTCTACCAATATATTCACTATCTCTCCTCTGGACATGTCCCAACCATCTCAATCTGGCCTCTCTGACTTTATCTCCCAAACCTCTAACATGTGCTGTCCCTCTGATGCCCTGGTCACACCCAAAGAGAACCTCAGCATCTTCATCTCTGCTACCTCCAGCTCTGCCTACGGTCTTTTCCTCAGCGACACTGTCTCTAAACCAAACACCATCGCTGGTCTCACCACAGTTTTGTACACCTTTCCTTTCATTTTAGCTGAAACTCTTCTATCACACATCACACCCGACACTTTTCTCCACCCATTCCAGCCTGCCTGCACACGCTTCTTCACCTCTTTTCCACACTCTCCATTGCTCTGGACTGTTGACCCTAAGTACTTAAAATCCTCCACCTTCTTTATCTCTTCTCCCTGTAACCTCACTCTTCCACTTGGGTCCCTCTCATTTACACACATGTACTCCGTCTTGCTGCGGCTGACCTTCATTCCTCTCCTTTCCAGGGCAAACCTCCACCCCTCAAGCTTCTCCTCCACCTGTTCCCTGCTCTCACTACATATCACAATGTCATCTGCAAACATCATAGTCCATGGAGATTCCTGTCTAACCTCGTCCGTCAGCCTGTCCATCACCATAGCAAACAAGAAGGGGCTCAGAGCTGATCCCTGATGGAGTCCCACCTTCACTCGGAACTCCTCTGTCACACCTGCAGCACACCTCACTACTGTCTTACAGTCCTCGTACATGTCCTGCACCGCTCTAACATACTTCTCTGCCACTCCAGACTTCCTCATACAATACCACAGTTCCTCTCTGGGCACCCTGTCATAAGCTTTCTCCAGATCTACAAAAACACAATGCAGCTCCCTCTGACCTTCCCTGTACTTCTCAATCAACATCCTCAAAGCAAATACTGCATCTGTTGTACTTTTTTTTGGCATAAAACCGTACTGCTGCTCACAAATGCTCACGTTTGCCCTTAGTCTAGCTTCAACTACTCTTTCCCATAACTTCATTGTATGGCTCATCAGCTTTATTCCTCTGTAGTTGCCACAACTCTGCACATCTCCCTTGTTCTTAAAAATGGGCACCAGCACACTTCTCCTCCATTCCTTAGGCATCTTCTCATTATCTAAGATCTTGTTAAACAACCCGGTCAGGAACTCTATTGCCACCTCTCCTAGACACTTCCATACCTCCACAGGTATATCATCAGGACCGAGTGCCTTTCCATTCTTCATCCTCTTCAATGCCCTCCTCACTTCTTCCTTACTAATCTTTGCTACTTCCTGGTCCACAACAGTCACCTCTTCTACTCTTTGTTCTCTTTCATTTTCCTCATTCATCAACTCTTCAAAGTACTCTTTCCATCTTCCCATGACACTACTGGCACCTGTCAATACCCTTCCATCCCTATCCTTCATCACCCTAACCTGCTGCACGTCCTTCCCATCTCTGTCCCTCTGCCTTGCCAACCTGTATAGATCTTTCTCTCCCTCCTTGCTGTCCAACCTAGCATACAAGTCATCATAAGCCCCTTGTTTGGCCTTTGCCACCTTTACTTTCACCTTACGCTGCATCTCTCTGTACTCCTGTCTACTCTCTTCAGTCCTCTCAGTGTCCCACTTCTTCTTAGCTAACCTCTTACTCTGTATACACTCCTGCACCTCCTCATTCCACCACCAAGTCTCCTTATCTACTTTCCTTCCAGATGACACACCAAGTACTCTCCTACCTGTCTCCCTGATCACAGTAGCTGTAGTTGTCCAGTCATCTGGAAGGACTTCCTGGCCACCCATAGCCTTTTTCAACTCCTTCCTAAAAGTCACGCAACACTCCTCCTTTTTCAGCTTCCACCATTTTGTCCTCTGCTCTGCCTTTACCCTCTTCATCCTTCTCACCACTAGAGTCATCCTACACACCACCATCCTATGCTGTCTGGCTACACTCTCACCTACCACTGCTTTGCAGTCACTGACCTCCTTCAGGTTACACCTTCTACACAAGATGTAGTCTACCTGTGTGCTCCTACCTCCACTCTTGTAGGTCACCCTATGTTCCTGTCTCTTCTGGAAGAAAGTATTCACTACAGCCATTTCCATCCTTTTTGCAAAGTCGACCACCATCTGTCCTTCAGCGTTCCTCTCCTGGATACCAAACTTGCCCATCACCTCCTCATCATCTCTGTTTCCTGCACCAACATGCCCATTGAAGTCCGCACCAATGACAACCCTCTCACTTCTGGGGATGTTCTGCATCACTTCATCCAGGTCTGACCAGAATTTCTCTTTCTCCTCCATCTCACATCCTACCTGTGGAGCATACCCACTAACAACATTGAACATCACACCTTCAATTTCTAGCTTCAGGCTCATCACTCTATCTGACACTCTTTTTACCTCCAGGACGTTGCTAGCAAACTCCTCCTTCAAAATCACCCCTACTCCATTTCTCTTCCTATCTACACCATGATAGAACAGCTTGAACCCTGCTCCTAAGCTTCTAGCCTTGCTACCATTCCACCTGGTCTCCTGGACACACAATATGTCTACCTTCCTTCTCTGCATCATGTCAACTAATTCTCTACCTTTTCCTGTCATAGTTCCAACATTCAAAGTCCCAACTCTTAGTTCTAGACTCTTAGCATTCCTCTTCTCTCTCCTCCTACAGACACACCTTCCTCCTCTCCTTCTTTGACCAACAGTAATCCAGTTTCCACCGGCACCCTGTCGGTGAACAGCACCGGTGGCGGGCGTTGTTAACCCGGGCCACGTCCGATCCGGTATGGAAGTCATTTGTTTGATTCGCATGTTCTGGTTTGGCAAAGTTTTACGTCGGATGCCCTTCCTGACACAACCCTCAGTATTTATCCGGGCTTGGGACCGGCACAATAAGACACTGGCTTGTGCCCTGTTGCGGCTACATTCTAGTCTTATCTTCTTTATACTACTGACAGTGCCTCGCTTATTCTTACACTTGTATGACTGTTACTATTAATAAAGCTTTTATGAGGTCCACAGTTTGACCTTAGAACAGACTATTTCTAATCTCGAGACTTCTGACGGAAAACTAGTCAGATAAATAATAAATAAATAATAATAAAGTGGTCCGCCCTGCGACTGACTGGCGACCAGTCCAGGGTGTACCCCGCCTCCCGCTCAAAGTCAGCTGGGATAGGCTCCAGCATCCCTGCGACCTTAAAGAGGATAAGCGGCATAGAAATTGAATGGATGACGTGTACGCTGTACTTTTGGTGTGTAAACACAGGCTTCTAGTGTAAAATAAAAGATATGCTAACAACCTCCTGCTAGCTCAGCAACCATAAACCTCTCAGGAGAACTGATGACCGACCAGACCACACACGCACACACATGCATGTACACACTTCACCTTCGCCACAAATCTTAAAAGCATCCGTCCGCCCAGGTCACTTACTGAACACACACGCACAGGCACCATGCACCCTCTCCCATCAAGACCCGTGCAGTACTCCCTCCTTTATCCCTAGTAATGGGTTCTGGAACCAGATCGTGATGAGTGAATGTCTGAGAAGTAGAATTTTCTCTTTGCAAACGAAATATTTGTCGCTGTCACACTTCTCCTATAATTACAGGGAGATACTTGATTCCTATTATCTCCAATGGAAAAGAAGAAGGAGTACCGACGCACGAATGTCCGCCTTGTTGCTTGTTTGGTTGACTTGCATAATGCAAGGGTGTCAACCGGAACCGGTCCACTGTGGCAACATTACAGACTGGTGAAAGGCGCCTACGCCTTATTGTGAAGCGCCAACTGGTTGCCTGGCATCAATACTTGACTTTCTGTCATCGTCGGCACAAAATTATTCAAATTAATATCCAGAATAAGCCCAAATCATTAGCCGAGCTGTGAGTGTGATCTGCCAAGTGTTAACTTTTGAACGCTCTTAGCTTTGCCTTCACGCCCAATCCTCCCTTTTTGTGTTTTTAATCCATTTTACGCTGAGCCATACCGGCACCTCAATGAGGAGTCGTCAGCCCATCATCTCGCGCGAACGTTAAATCCGCATTACACCGGATCAGCCGGCGGCAGAAAAGTAGCAAAAATGTCCGTCCCCGCTGGTTCCTACTTGGGGGGATTTGAAAAAACGATCTCATCTCTCCGCCGTGGTGTTCCCTTCCCAGGTGAGCTGGGGGGGAGGTGCGCATTCGTGCGTGCTTCAGATAATTAAGCCAAGTGCTGAGCTCCTCAGCGCCGAATAGTTAATTAAAAGCTCTGCCTGTGTGTGTGTGTGCGTGTGTGTGTGTGTGTGTGTCCAGAGGATTAAAGACTGTAATTATTATTACTATGGCCTCTTTTTTTCCTCACATATTCTTCAGTGGTTGAAATGAGTCGACGTGAAAGTTGAGGGAAAAGCAGAACGATGGACGCCACGGTTGGATGGGACGAACAGTACAGTTGCCGTGGTAACCGTTCAACCTTGATTTAAAAACAACAACCATCTGTGAAGCCACACCCAAGGGATTTCTAAAAAAATAAACTTGTCCCGTCCATTTTTATGTGTTGAATAATGATCTATTTTGGAGTGGGGATGGCTGGCGGTCAGCAGCCTAACTTTCCCCCTCTCAGCGCCGCTTCCAATTGTTGGCCTCGCTTCTCGGCCGGCTGGTGCATTGGTGTGAGACATTTGGCGACATCACCATCGCCCGTCACTGCCTCATAACAGACGACCCCAACCCTGCGCATGGGTGGCCGTTATCGATGTTGTGACCCCGCATAATGGCCCGATGGAGAACGTGTTCAGCGGACACACACCACTGAGTTTGGGCGAGTCAGGTCACTAATGAAAATAAAAACACTGGAGAAAATACTGTCGTGATGGGCGTAATGTGTTGTTCCAGGCTGCTGTTTAGTGTGTGGGCTGTAGAGGGCAGTGGTGTTCAGCATGCTGGTTAGCGCAAAAAATTATGATTCAGCGCAATTACTGAATTACAGTAACAATTACGATCAAATTTGCGATGCTATTTTAAATATTACCTTTTTTTTTTTTACAAACACTCTTCAACACAATAGTAATTCATTGACGTTCCCTGGTAACAGCCAGCGGTTAGTGGCACTCGTCGTACCGGGGGGAGATCTCTCTAATGCTGTTGTTGAAAAATATATTATTGAATAGATCGTGCTGTTTTGTGGTGAAAGACAGCCGATTATTAGTAAAAAAAAAAAAGTTTGTTTAAGCAAATGTTATCATTTTTTTCTAGTATTTTTCAGTATTTTCAAGCATAAGTCTGAATATGAAACAGTAAGGCATTCATAAATGCTGTGATGATATGCAGTGTCCTACACTGGTCACTGTGTGTCAGTAATGTTACAGTAATGTTGGGTGAGACACACAAGCACCTGACTTGATTGCCAGAACAGAAATTTATTGCAGGTTTGATCTCAAACCAATCCCACCAAGATCTCCCAACAACAGACACGAGCATTTATGTTGGGCAATTGTAGTGTAAAAGGGACTACAGGGGTGTTATTTTATGGTTAACTGTTGACATTATTATTAAATAGGCCTCTGAAATCACACAAAATGTTCACGTCTTCAGTTCAGCGGGCTGCCAAGATAAGGAAGCTACTAACTTGTAAATAAACACAACCGGAAGTGGAAAAGTCGTACGTCGCTGAAGTCATTTGAAATGTAGGCGGGACGGCATAGGGAATACACAGAAGAAGAACAGGCTAAACGCCATGTTTGATTGTAAACACTATTTAAAATAATTGAGTTTTGTATTGTTTTATTGATCATTTTACCTGATGGTGTCTTATTATTGATTGATATTAGTTTTGATTATGTATCATTGCACTGCAAATTGGAAGGGAACCATTAATTATTTGTTTATTTTTTTATTCTTATTGTCTTTGAGAATAATGAAGCATCTATCTGTCTACAGTATAAGCCTTCAGACTGCAGCCCGGGTACACGGTGATAAATCGCAACGAGCATTTCAAGACGGAAGTAACTGCAAATCCATAGAAAGTTTTGCAGCTACTCCATGTTTACGTCAAAGCGTGTCAGCATATTGATGAGCGGCAGCAGGCGTCCAACCCCATCACACCATCAAACCCGGCCTAAAAGCCCGGGCGAGCCTTTACCTAATTAAAGTGTCACTTATCCATCTCGCCTTCCCCGTTTCCCGCCCCGTCGCAGCGCGCCTCCCATCCTCGTCTTTATCCCATCCTCCTCAGCGTCTTTGCCGGAGCACGTCCTGATTGACAGCCTTGCTGACCTCGGGCCCGCCCCCCTTGCGAGTGTCGGGGCCAAGTGTCTGTCCGGGCCGAGCGGCACGTTAGCGCCGGCCGCCGAATGGGTCTGAGTGGCAGCCTGCTGACGTGGGCTGGGCTACGCTCCCCGATGGCACGGTTTGCAAAATGTGGATGAAACGGCGGCTTACACAGAAACATTGTTGTTTCTTACTCAGGCGGGCAAAGTGTAACGAGGAGACGACGCTCCCGCATGACCACCAGAGGCTTAAAGTGCAAAGCAAAAAACTGTCCCTACACGTCGCCGCTTGTACACAATGTATGTGTTTGTAGTATTACTGATTGCAATTGGTTGTTCGGAATCTTTTTTCCTTTTCCCACCCACAAACAAAGCAGGACTCCTGCTCATAAACACAATTTTTTCCCAAAATATACAACTTTGCTGCGTAAATTAGGATTGTTTTGCCCCAACTCTATCCTCCTTTGTATTGAGGTTATTCTGGTAGTACACATGATGCTAATACATAATTCATTCATTCATTCATTTTCTATACCGCTTATCATCATTAGGGTCGCGGGGATGCTGGAGCTTATCCCAGCTGGCTTCGAGAGGCGGGGTACACCCTGGACTGGTCGCCAGTCAATCGCAGGGCACATATAGATAAACAAACATTCACACTATAATGGACAATTTTAGAGTGGCCAATGAAGCTAACATGCATGTTTTTGGAATGTGGGAGGAAAGCGGAGTACCCGGAGAAAACCCACACACGCACGGGGAGAACATGCAAACTCCACACAGAGATGCCCAACGGAGACAGATTAATACATAATAATAATACATAATCAACAACCCGCCTCGGATAAAAGAGTGATTTTACGTGACTTCCCTTCTCCACAGCAAAGTTTGATGTGAAGCAGCTTGGGAATGTCCGCTGCTGGCAGTTCTAGTTGACTTCGCACACACAAGCACGTACAAATAACATGAACAAACACACACACTTGTATAAAAATAGTAAAAACACACACACACACACGCGACGAACACAGGCGCCATCTCCTCCATCTTCATCCTTCCTCACCTCTTCCTCCTCAACAGACTGCGGTTGACAGAAGCCGGGGAGGAAACTAGAGGAGGTAAAGAGCAGGGAGCGGAGAGATGGCGGCGGCGGAAAGAAGGAACGGAGAGGGAGGGAGTGGAAGCCCAACAAGCCCCAATGTGCACTTGTCCTCAGACAACCTCTCAGACGACTCGCAAACGCGCAGCAGTCCCCCCCCCTTGCCTGTCACCACTGCAATGGTCATCGTTTCACACCGACAATGGTCTGTAGCAAACTACAGACATCAGCTGCGGCAAAGTACTTTAATAGCGACATGCAGCACGAGCATCCGCTGCGTCAAACCACAGCGGCAGCACGCTGCAAGCGCCAACTCCAGCACAGCATCAGCAATGGCTGAGTACAGCGCAACAGTGCAAGCGTCAACAGGAGCACACGCATCAACCACAGAGAAACTTCCGTGAAAAATGAAAGGCTGAAAGCCCACAGGAAGTAGAAGCAAGCTCAGACGCCAGGGGAAAAAACGACTGCAGTTTAGCACCAACATCCACACTCGACCGGGTGATTGTCCGAGGTCACGGCAGAAGGGGCGGGACTATCAACCATTCTGACCGTTCTGGTCCAAACCTCGTTAGGTAAAATGGCAAAAGTAGTGAATGGTGGTGACAGTTACGTATGCAAGGTAAGCAAGGAGGTTTGGGTATAGGGTGAGGAGCTCGGCCATCCGGGAGGAGCTCAGAGTAGAGCCGCTGCTTCTTCACATGGAGAGGAGCAAGTTGAGGTGGTTTGGGCATCTAGTCCGGATGCCTCCCGGGCGCCTCCCTGGTGAGGTGTTTCGGACATGCCCAGCCGGAGAAGGAGAAGGCCCCGGGGAAGACCTAGGACACGCTGGAGGGACTATGTCTCATAGCTGGCCTGGGAACGCCTTGGTGTCCTCCTGGTGGAGCTGGAAGAGGTCACCGGAGACCGGGAAGTCTGGACTTCCCTACTGAAACTGCTGCCCCCGCGACCCGGACCCGGAAAAGCGGAGGAAATAGGAATGGAATAGGTAAACAAGGACAACACATCTATGCAGTTACCAGGCTTTCTTCTACGAGGAACTAGAAACTTAAGTCATCTTATGTGAATATGGTATCTCATACTGTATGAATATGAATCTTGTATGAATGTATATACTGTTTATATGCTACACAGGTACATACATCACATATTATTTACGCGCGTTTGGACAAAACAACAGCGCTTTATTTTGATGAGCATGCATCGGAATCGTCTGTCTGCCTTGCCGGCACTTGCGCACACGCGGCACGTTGTGTGTTGGCTTGTCGGTCGTACAATCGCAATCGGCCGCAAAACGTGGACACCGTTGACGCCAGCTAAGCCTGCCTACCGTATGTCAGCCCGTGGGACTTTGTGGCCGGCATCCAGCTCGCCCCTTTTACGTTGCTGGCATACATCAACCGGCGAAGGCCAGTCGATGCTTCACGACCTGCGGACGGGATGCCGATCTGTGACTCAACATGGGGCAGTACGGGTGGGAGGTGGCGTATGGGCTGCCCACCTCCCATTTGCGAATGGGGTTGATTTAGGGGTGTCCAAACGCGGCCCACCGCTTGTTTTTTATTGGCCTGCGGCAGAAAGTTTCCTTCTGTGGGAAAAAAAAGAACGCACCCCTGAGTTAGGGAATGATCTGGTGCCCCCCAAGTGCCCCCCAAGTGGTAAAATACATGGAAGGATTGCATGATACTGTACGCTCCAGTCGTTTGGATTGTCAGATTGAGAGAAAATGTCACAATTTACGTGAACGGTGCCAGGCTTGGTTGTTTTGTTATTCGCTTGTGCAGACGGACTCTTTTTTTACATGTGCATGTTTTCAAAATATCCATGTTCGCGTTGTTCATTTTTGCTTGAATCTCCTACTTTCTGACGCAGTCTCTGAGGCCTTGAACGTATCCTGACTGCTGATTGGATAAGCCAGAAAAGGGAGGGGTATGACTGCCTTTGTATGATTATGCTTTTTTGTTTTAACAAAGTCATTAAAACGAGCTACAGTTGTTTGTGTCCACACAATCTGCATGTGTCCGTTTGCAGCTAAGGTCAAAGTCCACGATGTGGGCCAACTCTGTGCTATTTTCCAAACGGTTGCGCGGGGCGGATGAACTTGCAGCAATCTGATGTGTGGAGTTGGGACACACATGCTGCTTTTTTATCATGTGCTCCTATGTGTCCTTAAAAACAGGGATGATGCCGCGTGCCTGATGATGACGGTGGGGGCTTAGTCGCTATTAGCAACGGAGCAGATTGATGATCAACGCGCGCGCCGCGGAGAACATTAGCTTCTGTAGCCATCTACATGTAAATTTTTATTGCTTAATCTACATCAACTACTGTAGCTATGCCTAACGAAGTGACGCATCTACAAGTGCATCATGATGTAACACACAAACGTGCACGCAGCGAACACATTGCACGCTGGAGCGTAAACAAACCAAATGTCACCTTTTTGTAATGCCAGTATGTGAACATGCGTGTGTGTGTGTGTGTGTGTGTGTGCGTGTGTGTGTTGCCTCCGGAGGTAAGTGAGGCCACGGAACAGGTGTTACAGTATAATACACACACACACGTGCACAGACGTGCCGATTTCTCGCTGAGCTTCTTGAATGCTTTCTCTGTCTAAATATTATTTTCATGACATTAATATTCATACTATGTATGAAAAGTATCCATGCTTATGCTAATGCTTGATTTCATGACAAATATACAGTGAGTTTTCTTGTCAAGTTTTACTAAAACAAATGTACCATAATCCCTCATTTATCCTGGCAAATAAGTGAATTTCCACCAAGTTGGATTCTTTATTTATCAAATATTTCTGTAGTCAGAGCTTAGAGAACCTGCTGACCACCTTCTAAATATGTTTTTTAACATTAATAGAGTCCTCTGGACACGGAATAACACCCTTATAGTCACTCTACACTTGTATTATCCCATATCGTAAACACAATAAGAGAAAATAAGACATATAAGACATAAATAGGACTGGTGCTAAGGTTTGTGTTGCTGTAAATGGAGCTGAAGTTGGGCGTGCGGACAGGAAGTGAGCGGTTCAGGGTTGAGTTTTATCTTGCCATGGATTACGGTCGCAACTGTAGTCTGTGTTCGGTATTGTTGTGCCGGTTGCAAGTTCATTGTGTGTCACAGCGCCCATTCCGGTAACATCACTGACACCTACTGACCAGCGTAGAATAATACATATTATCACGAATTAAAGCTGTCAATCAATTAGGCTTTTGAGTTGCTATCAATTGCATTTAGTCCGTAGTTAATTCATAATTAATCATATTTATGCACAGGTAGAAATGCGTTTTCATCTATAAGTAGCATGGCTGTCAATTGATTCGAATATTTGCGATTAATTGCATTTTATCTGTAGTTAATTCATAATTAATCACATGTATGCACAGGTAGAAATGCGTTTTTATCTATAAGTAACAAGGCTGTCAACTGATTAGAATATTTGCGATTAATTGCATTTAGTCTGTACCTCATAACTAATCGCAATTAATTGCTAACAGAAATACATTTTGAACTAAAATACAATGGCCTCTAAGTCTCTTTGCGGTAAACAATTGGATATGTATCACAAGGTAAGATACGATATATTGTCAAAACAGAACAATTTGATACAGTGTACAAACCATTCAATACGATTCGATTTAATTTGTCAATGTAGTCATGAATCTTACATTACAAAATAAAGAAGCCAATTGTACAAAAGTGAGATTCTTATAGTATATGTAGAATATGAAATGTTTAAAAAATGTTTAAAAAAAGCACATTCCACCATTAGGCATGCCAGGGGATCCCAAACATCTGGCCATAAGCAACATTCAGGTGCATTATTTTTTTGTAAAGGGATATCAATTTTGGAAATTGTTTTATTCAAGAAAAATGTATACAGTTAGAAACCCCCCAGTTTTTGCATCTTTAATGGAAGCGGCGACTCGTCCCACTTTTTTCGACTGTCCGTGAATGCACCCTCGGGCTTTTCAATGCATCTTTGAACATATTTTTACCCACATATTTGCTCCCAAATGCTGATACTATGTGGGAATCGGCATAAAGGTAAAATATGATGACCTTACTGAGTGCTAATGTGCACATTTGTTGGTGCACCTCTCGGAAAAGTCCAAGCTCGTCCTGGTTGGTGGATGGCGGCTCAGTATTCATTTAGTGCTTTTCATTTAATGTTGTTAGGATCAGTTTGGCACAAAATATCATAAATTTGATCGCTATAACGTGCGTATGTTTTACTGATGTTGAAAATCTTAATGCTCCAACGACTCAACGAAATAATCAAACACAAATGGGCGGCATTGGAACATGAACGTAACGCAAGGAGAAAACAGGACAGGGCAAAACAGGAAGAAGTACAAAATAAGAGCATAAAAACAGAACCCAGTCACACATTGGCTAGTACAATGTGATGTCAGCAATCCCACATTCCTAATCTCATCACTTCATATTTGTTACGCCAGCTCTGTGTGCGTGTGTGTGTGTGTGTCAGGAATGCACATGACTGACATGCTTCATGTATGTGCGTACGCGTATGCAAGTATGCCAGAAAATAGCGGCACAGTGGGAGATGACAAGATATTCTGAACATAACAAGGATAATGAGGCTCAGACCTTTTTGACGTTTTACTAAAATGTTCGGAGCAACTGAATAAAAAAACAACGGCTTCATTGTTCATGTTCTGGTAATTAAAGACAGCTCCTTCTCCTGTTCCTTTCCGACTTTGGATGTGTAAACTGAGTTGTTAAATTATTATCTGTTCGTTTTGACGAAAATATATATTGCCATAAGCACAATAAATTCAAATAAATGAACCAATCAATCATAACAAGGTTATAATGGTCTAATCCTGCAGTTCATGTCCAAAGGTAAAAAAGTCTTACCTCGGAAAGGTTGTTCCCTGGGATTTGCTTTGGACAGTAAAACGAGTCGTACTTTTCCATGCAGCACATGAATGAGGCATCTTCTCCACGCCGACTCTCGCCCGTATGGTGGCGACGGTGACGGACAGCTCAGCGCTACGTATATATGTCTATGGTGACACATGGCCAGCTCAAAAGTAACGACAGTTGACCGAGAAAACCGAATAAAAGTCAATGGACGGAGCAACAGCCGTTCATATACGTGCTCATGCAGAACCCCGGGCCAAAGCGCTGCGTCTCATTTGACAAAACACACATCATTCCAGCCCAAGTCTGATGTGAGAGCATGGAAAATAACGTGGCTGAGATCAGCACAACAACGTGCCAATGCCACAGTGTGGCTCTCGGAGTAAATCAAAACAACTTTCACTGACGAGCGCGTCGCCAAGCCGGTCTTCTGCTAAGATCTTATGCAAAAGTAGACAAAAAGAGGAACTGTACGGCAAATTCAGGCGAATCCCATTGTCAGCTGCAACAACAACAAGAAAATCTGGAACTTTAAGAGTATGTATTGTTGCAGCGTTTCTCTTATTTGATTGTTAGATGTTTTTCTCAGAGATTTAACATGTAAAAAAATCATTCATTCATTTTCTATGCCGCTTATCCTCATTAGGGTCGCGGGTATGCTGGAGCCTATCCCATTGTCCCATTGTATTCTTCCATTGTTTGTTCAAATGCAATTTAGGTGCCAAAATAATTGTTTATTGAAACATGTGATGCGCTCTTTGATGCAACTGAGGGCAAAATAAGGTCCAAGGCTTCAGTGTTAAAAAAAAGCATAAACGAAACTTAAGCAATTTTAACTGAAGACCCCTGACCCAAGTGGGTGTATGTAGCTAACTATGGAGCTCAATAGATGTTTGTTCTTGGAGGTGATGACAGACTGACAGCTTGTTTGCAAGTGTTTGACTTGTAGCAAGTAGCACCCTGCACGGTGGATGAGTGGGTGGCACATTGGCCTCACAGTCAGGAGGTTCAGGGTTCGAATCTCTGTTGGGCAACTCTGTGTGGAGTTTGCATGTTCTCCCCGTGCGTGTGTGGGTTTTCTCCGGGTACTCCGCTTTCCTCCCACATTCCAAAAACATGCATTTTAGTTTTATTGGTTACTCTAAATTGTCCATTAGAGTGTGAATGTTTGTTTGTCTGCCCTGCGATTGGCTGGCGACCAGTCCAGGGTGTACCCCGCCTCCTGCCCAAAGTCAGCTGGGATAGGCTCCAGCATACCCGCCACCCTAATGAGGATAAGCGGCATAGAAAATGAATGAATGACTTGTAGCAAAAAAAAATACAATAGCAATGTGGCACAAGCCCTGCGATTGACTGGCGACCAGTCCAGGGTGTACCCCGCCTCTCGCCCAAAGTCTGCTGGGATAGGCTCCAGCATCCCCGTGACCCTAATGAGGATAAGCGGTACAGAAAATGAATGAATGAATGAATGAATGTGGCACAAGATTCCAGAATCATCCAAAACGTTGATCTTTTTTGTCTCCACAATGTGAACTAGGCGGACCTCCAAGCCGCTTCCTCCAACCTTGGGATGTCATTCCACTGCCACTCTTAATTCATTAATGAATTAAAAACTCTTCATTCTGCACGTTCATTCATTCCATCAGCCCTGGAGAGAAAATATTCTTCTTCTCTAACTCTCAACTTCAGCTCCTTTCACATCAACCGTACTGTATGTATGAATATTCTCTCTTTTCCGAGACTACATAAAGCTCAGAGCTGTCGATGAAGCTTTTCTTTCCGCTGGCGAACTGCAGGATGCACACGGGGAGTCCTTATATGGTCAGTAGTAATTAGAAAGCAGCACACAGTCATTTCCTCCATCTCAGCCTTAAGCCTTCATTGTGCTGACACCAGCACTCTGCTCTGCTGGCTACAACTACACACGCACACACACACACGCACACTTCACCGACCACTTCCAGCTAAATAATGAAGGCTTAAAAAGATACTTTTGAGCATCGTGGTGATTGTAACTGTTGGTGTCAACGTAACAGCGCTCATCATCATCATCATCATCATCATCTGCCATCCAGCCACGTGTCACCACAAACACACAAGCAAGTTCAGACTAAATGCGATACAGCTTGGGGGCCATTTGAAGAATCTGCGTTTGAAAATAAGGCACATCATTCAGAAAACGACCAAAAGACATTCTGGTCTTTCAACCAGCAACCACCCCATGCGATAACATTTTCCGGCTGTGAAGACTCGACTGCAAACTGCGGGGCAACTGTGTTATTTTACTGCCATGCTTTTATTTGGAAGCCCTGCCTTTGCCAGATGTCTTACCGAGTGCTGCATAGTGGACCACAATCTATGCCGCTCCAGCAGAACCGCAGAGGATTTTTTTTTTTTTCAAATGGGAAACGACAGTATTGGGCCAAAAAAAGTTCTGCACATGGCGCGCTTTTTAATGAGCGTTGTCCAATCCAAAACAGGGTCAAAAGAAGCGCAAGATGATAAAGGAAGACAAAAAGAACATAGACAGGAAGTGAGTACTCATATTTAGAGTCGTAAGTCTCTGGCGTCGCCCTCCACTAACTCACAAGTTAACATGTTCTATTATTAACAATACGTCACTTCTTTTTACACCTGTATGACACTGCCCATCCATCCATCCACCCATCCATCCATTTGCTTGTAGACTAGTAAACACAGTAAGGCTGAACATTTTATAATAGCCACGGCTCGATCCGGCCACATTTCTAGATGCACGGTTCCCAGTGGGTAAAAGGTAATTCTATTGTGGGCAAGTCTACATGAGATTGAACAGCACACACACACACACACACACACAGTTGACAAAGAGCTCAAAGCTAAATGTGGCATTCAGAAACAAAGACGCAACCCGGAATCATCACGAATATGACTGCTGGTGTCATGGCAACCAGCACGAACCTCATCAGCATCATCTCTCCTTTCAACACACCCAAGCCTGCACGAGGTGTTCACAAGCAAAGAGACATGTCACCGGCGCGCACACACACACACACACACACACACAGTAAAGCTAAGCATACACTGTACGGGTGAAGCTTGATTCAGATCATCAGGTGTTGTTAGGTGTTCAGTAATGAGGAGCGAGAATCTGGTGAATTTGTAGGATAGATTTCGCAATCTCTGGGCATCTTCCACCCAGCCGGCAAGCTCAAATCCCGTCAGAGAATAAGACAATACAGGATGCACTAAAGGCTTATACCAAGTGGAACCAATAAAGTTCTACCAATAATGCTTGGTAGAACCAATAACTACAGATAGATTGATGGGTACCGCCATTTTTGCCTCTCAGCCGAGTCGGGGTGCATCCATTTGCTGCGTGTTTGGGATGGGAACTCTCGACTGCGAGTGGTGTTCTGTATGTCCGAGCTGGAAGTCGAAGAGGCGGAAATCTGGCCTGAATCGAAAAGAAAGTTGTCTAAAATTGTACCGTAATTGTCCCGCCTGGCAACCACAAGCCGGATGCCGAAAGCTGGCGTCATGGCAACCAGTACTATCATCAGCATCTCCCATTCCAACATGGTCATCTCTGCCTGAGGTGTTTGGGAGTAAACACACACACACACACGCCAGGTAGCATCCACACCCTCAACAGCAACACAAGGTTGTGGACGCGTCACACGGGGCTACGGGAAAGGATATGGCCATTCGGTAATCTTCTTGGCGTACTTCCTCACCACGTTGTCCTCGCTGAAGAGGAAGAGCGAGCGGTTGACGGTCAGGCAGCTCTGCCGCACGGGGATGGGGTTGTACAGGGCCATGGTCCGGGCCCTCTGGGCCATGGACTGCTTGTACATCCGCTGCGCTCCTGGGGGGCCCCCTTGGCGGCTACCTCCACGGCCGGCACCCCCCTGTCCGCTGGCGCCCCCGCCACCGCCGCCCCCATACCTGTTGGGCAGCTCGTCTCCAAAGCGCGCCATTCTGCACACACCAAATTAGGAGGTTAGGAAGGAGCCGGGGGGGGGCAGCTCAGAGTGACACCTCCACATGCCCCCAGCCCATCAGCCTCGCCTCCACGCGCTCCTTTGGCGGCTCTCCTCCCGTCCAAGACTTCCAGATGCTCTCCTTGCAGGCGTCAGCGGCTGGGAGATACTTCCATTAGGCGAGAGGGGGTTGAGTTTGTGTCATTTTAAGCCCAAGGAAAGAAAGCGCAAACACTTCCTGCATTCCCACAAGGAGAACAGTTCATTTGTGAACGATGCATGGATAAATCTTCTCTGCTTGCAAGAGACTGCGTCGTGGCCCTCCTCCCCTTCCTCCTCCTCCTCAGCAGCCTACCGCATCCTGACAGCATCCGCAGTTGGCTTTTCCCCCCACGCCGAGACCCATTTCCCCCCCACTCTGCCGGACCAAAAATAGCAAAAGATAATCTTTAATAATTAATTGATGCGCAATGTTGGACGCGGCCGCGCTCGCCGAGCGTCGATGCGCCACTCGGGTTACAAGCGCGCCGAGCGAGGAGGGATTCCCCAAAATCCTGGTGACATTTGTTGATATTTGATGATGGACGGTGCGGCATCCCACCCACCCCCGCCCCCCTCCTCCTTTTTCCTCCTCCTCTTCCTCACCCCCCTCCTGCCCCTCCTCAGCAAGGCGTCGCTTACTGATTTTGGGCGTGATTGCGCGCACTTGACTACGAAAACACAACAGTGGTCAGTCTGGTTGCTTAAATGGCTTCCCCTCTTCTTCCTCCCCCTCCTCCTCCTCCTCCTCCTCCTCCTCCGTCACCTTCTCCTGCGCGCCGATGAACGCCAAAAAGAATGTCCACAAAAATCATCTATAATCCGCACTCGTGGGGAGCAGCATCCCAGGCGACGAGGATCCAGAGGCGAGCAAACATCATCAGAACCAAGAGGTCTTCATCTTCATCATCTGCCGCCAAAAGGTGCACAGTCCCCGCCCAGCAGCATCGCCCGCCAGGCCCCTCAAACCAGAGAGAGAGAGAGGGGAGGGGAGGGGAGGGCGGGGGCGGGGGGGAGAGGAGCCCGCAGAAGCTCGCCAGAACTTCCTGTCCTTTTACTGCCTCAATCTATTAGTTTCTCCTTTTCCTCCTGCCTGTAAGCCTCGCCGAAGGGCAGGTCCAGAGGCTGGACTCCCGTGGAGAAGACCCGGAGATCAAGGCGCCGTCTCCGGCTCTCTGCTGGTGCGCTCGCTGGGTCGTCGTGTTGCGGGCGCGCGCACTCAGCATCTGCTCGACGTGATGAGAACCGCGCGCCGCGCGCGTGTCCGTGGACAAACCTGGCGGCGCACGAGGCACGGCACCTCCCCGGAGCACCCACCCCCATCACGTGACGGTCCAGCTCGTCTTTGATTGTCTGCAGCTGTCCCATACACGGATGCGGATGAGGGGCGTACAAGCTGAATAGTCCGTTTGGCTATTTGGGGGGCCCCACGGTGCAACTTGCCAAACTGGGTGTAAACAAGGCCACTTCCAGATTGGACCGAGCCGAAGTGCAGTTGTATGGACGTTTTCCACAGGCAACTGGCCTAATGCAGAATCCAAAATACCAACATTGCCCTTTCAGTTGCTTTGGGGTCTGCACTTTGGGGAAGCAGGGCACGAGTTTAGTTATTTGAGGTCCACCATGGTGAAATGAGGTCCTACCGTGTTTAAGGAACAAGGAAGTCCAAGTGCGGTGGCGAGCTAGTATAAGAAAGGCTTACATTACATATGGTTTTAGGATCATCGCTTATTGCATATTTTATCATATACTGTTTACCTTAAAAGGTCAAGTACTGGAGATTCCCAAAGGGAGGAATAGTTTATTGCATTGGTGGCTACAACGGCCTGACCTGAAAGCCAAATGGAGATGTAAAGCAAAGGCTGTTATGATCTCTTTTGGTGCATGAGGTGAAACTTATGTTCCAATTAAGACAGCTGGAAGTTGACACGGCACCACTGGGAGCTTGAAACATTCCATAGCCCGACATAAGCCAAAAAAACCAACATGGTTATTCCGTTTTTGACTGCTTTGTTAAAAGAGGATATGATGCTAATCTACACACCAGTTTACCACCAGTAGGGGTTGTGCTAAATGGTAGTAGAAAAACAATAAATACAGGTAAATATACTTTAAAACGTCTCCAAGTATATTTTACCAGCTTTTGGTGAAATCTAAGATGGT
This sequence comes from Oostethus manadensis, assembly GCA_024372805.1. Classification (NCBI taxonomy): domain Eukaryota; kingdom Metazoa; phylum Chordata; class Actinopteri; order Syngnathiformes; family Syngnathidae; genus Oostethus; species Oostethus manadensis. Next base: position 1,096,520 of record QODF01000109.1, on the reverse strand, counting down.
AAAAAATAGCAGAAAATAAAAAATAATCAATATATAAATAACCCGGTAGACAGTATTTTTGAGTTTCAACACTTAAGATGTCATAAATCTATTTAAAAGTATATTTTACAAGCTTTTGGTGAAATCTAAGCTGGTAAAAAATAGCAGAAAAAAAATCAATATATAAATAACCCGGTAGACAGTATTTTTGAGTTTCAACACTTAAGATGTCATAAATCTCTTTGAAAGTATATTTTACAAGCTTTTGGTGAAATCTAAGCTGGTAAAAAATAGCAGGAAAAAAAATCAATATATAAATAACCCAGTAGACAGTATTTTTGAGTTTCAACACTTAAGATGTCATAAATCTCTTTGAAAGTATATTTTACGAGCTTTTGGTGAATTCTAAGCTAGTAAAAATTGCAGAATATATAAATAAGATATGCATTCAATTTAGACGGCATAGGCGGCATTATGGTTTGAAATATTTCAATTCTGTCAGGTAAACTGTCACAAAAAAGCTTTAAAAACATATTTTACAAGCTTTTGATCAATTCTAAGATGGTAAAAATTGCAAAAAATAGAAATAACCTACACATTCGACCCAGAAAACAAAATTTCTGTTTGGAATATTTGAGTTATGTCACCAACGTTCTATAAAATCATATTTTACAAGCTTTTGGTGAAATTTAAGCGAGTAGAAAATAGCAGTATGTAAAAAATGAGATGCATATTCAACTCAGCAGACGGCATTTTGGTTTGAACTATATATTTATATATACATATATATACTGTATATATACAGTATAAATTTATACTTTTTTTGTTATTTATCAGTACCAGAGTGCCGAACCACAAGTGTGAACGCATCCTAAACCCAGACTGGACTGAACGACTGGACCACCCTCGATCAAATAATACACTTGTGACAATACAATCCACTTTCTTTATACAACACATTTTATAAAGTCTGTTTCCAAAGTGCTGCACGAAGTATTAAAACAATGAATAAGTAAAAGTACAAAATCATAAAGTAAAAAGTACCTGAAAAAATATTAAGTCCTCTAAAAGGGTATCGGTGTAGCGGTGTGATTAAGTAGGATAACCTCTGTCCTATAAGAGATTTTGAGCCAACCAGACCTTGACGTCGGCTAAGCACTCAAGAAGGGGCGTCAGGGGGGTAGGGAGCAGGGAAAAGTTGCAAGCAGCAGGCGGATTGAGGGAGTTTGGGTAGAATTTTTTTGAGGACATGTTATTTTGAGGACTCATTTGAAAGTTGTTGTGTGTTTTTCAACTCCCCTCATCCCTCCACGATGCCGTCTGCCAGTCTGGCTGCAGCATCTGACTGCTGTTTGAAGCCTCCCAACAACAAGCTGTTTGCCAGCAAGCTATCGCCGCCCCACACCGGTGGAGCGCCCACTCCTACTTGTGCCTTTATTCGCCATTACAAAATGGGGGTGGGGCGTTGCGAAGGTGGAGGACGGCTTTCCAAGGCATCCGGGAGCTCTCCATGGTGCTGAAACATGGACGCTTTCACGGCAACTGAGCTGCCTCTTGCCATCTGTCTTTGCACGTCTCTTATGTGTGAGCTGTTTTGCCTTTTCTTTGGCTTGTTGCCTGACACTTCCCAGAAAAGAAGGAGCAGTGTCAACCGGTGAAGAAGAACAAGGTGAGACGAGAAGAAGAAGAATATAGACAGTTGTGTGTATTCAAGGTTGGGCGATATTTCCTTTTCCCATTGTTACTTGTGGGAAGATGTCATCCACAATGTGGTGTAGTGTATTTAAATACAGCCAATGTCCAAAATGGAACACGAGCTGGGCTACAAGTCGTAGGTTTCCGGTGTGACGTTCATCGTCTGCTTTTGGCGCTTTCCGAGCATCGTGACGATCGTCCCGCTGCGTCATGTCATTCCCGTAAAGGCGGGCATGACACAAGCCCATGCTCCCGCCGGCAGCACGAGAGAGTGTCGGGAAGGAGGAAGGAGCGGGAGGTGATGGTGATGCTGCACTGGGTGGTTAAGGCGGTTCTGTGATGTGCACAATCAGAGCAGACCACATGGTGGTTGCATGGTGGACATTATTTATTAATGGTGGGTATGGATCGACATGAAGGTGTGGATGCTTCCTCCTCCTTTTCCCTCCATGATGCCAGCACTGCAGCTGTTGAGGAAGGTGAGAACGAAGATGCTGCGTGCATGAGTAGCGCGTGCGTGCTGGTGTGTGGGCAGGTGTGCATGTGAACGTGGGTCAGCGTTTTCACAGGCAACCCCCGCAGAAAGTCCTGGTACACCCCCCCTCCCCCCTCCCCCCTCCCCTGCCTGAAATGACCAGCCCTGCCATCCTACCACCACCCAACCCCCACGCTCTCTCTTTAGCCCAGCTCCTGTATTCATGTATTTGTTCTTTTATTGTATTGTTTTATTTTGTTGTGTATTATTATATTTTATTGATTTTTATTTACACTGTTAAGAATTTGTTTGTTGTTTTAATCATTTTTTAGGTATGTGTTATTTTATTTATTAATTCATTGTGTTATATTTGTTTTTCAATCATTTGTTCTTTTGTTTTGTTCCTGTCTGTTCTTTTACTTTACCTATTTATTTCTGAAATAAAAACTCTTTGTAACCATTTTTTATGAACATTTATAATTAGCTAACATGTGGCCATTTCCTCACACACTTAAAGACACATGAATGAACTAAAGTTAACATTTTACTATTGGCCTATAGTTTCCACAAACAAAACCAGCCATCATTACTCTTTTTTTTCCTACAGCTGATCCCCACCTAGTTGTAGTTTAGCAACCACTTCCCAGCATTTTTGCAGATGTTTCCCTGCTTTAAAATGTTAATAATTCGTTATAATAATAAAGTCATTTGATGGCGCATCATCAGGGGGAAAAGCGTGCTGGAGCTATGAATCCACCAGGGGGTGCTGTCCTAGCAATACACTCAATATTTTACAGCCGGAAAATGCTTTGATGAGGCACAGTACAATAAGTACATTACTCTATACTGTATGCCTCGAATTGTTTCTTAATGTCTCAAATTCAATTTCAAATGCGCTTGCTGACTGTGATAGGCATATTAGGTATTACTTTTCACAAAACAGGTACCGCAAGGCATGCTGGGAAGCCAGAAGCTCTCAAAGCAACAGACCTGAAAATCTGACTAAAAGTCTGTGTGCGCCAGAAACCCGAATTGTGCGTTCGGAAAGTGGCGTACGCAACCATTCACACAATTTGTGCTTTACCTGCTGTCTAAATGTGGGTACGCAATTCCCCCCCCCCCCCGTCACACGCCTTCAATGATTAATGACCCTTGACTGCGTTTTGCTCGCTTCTAGTGAATCACGGCTCCTGGGAAGCTGAAGACGAAGAAGCAGAACATCACCGAAACTGAGGTGGAAATCTCAGTTGGGGAGCAGGAGGCCCGTAAAACGTTAATATTTGAAGGGCACAGCAGTGGCTTTACGAACAAGCGTCAGTGGTCAAAAAACTGGTCAGATATCCAAGCACACAATTCAATTTTTTCCATTTCCATTTTCTCTGACTGATACCACACTTTAGATGAATGCAAGCTCAGCAAAAACTGTTTCCCAAAAACTCAAAAAAGTTATGTCATAAATTCATTGCTGTGATTCCAGAAAATGTTTAACATAATGATTACATTATCATCATAGAAGTATTAGGCATATTGTATCTATTTCAGAAGTAAATAATGTGCATTATTTCAAAGCGCAACCAAGAAAATTATTTGTTATTGATGACATACAGTGGTATGCAAAAGTTTGGGCACCCCTGATAGTCTTTATAAATCATTAGTCGTTTGGATCAGCAATATCAGTGAAATATATCATATAGCAGACAAACACAGTCATATTTGAGAAGTGAAATGAATTGTTTAGGATCTACAGAAAGTGTGCAATAATTATTTAAACAAAATTAGGCAGGTGCGTAAATTTGGGCATCCTTCTTGTTTTTCTGATTTGAATTGAATACCGTTATCACTAATTATCGAAACATATAATTAGTTTGGTAAGCTCACTGACCCTACATACACAGCTCATGTCCATCATGAGAATGGGCATTTAGGGTGGCCAATTGCAAGTTGTTCTCCTCTTTGCATCACAGGGGAGCTTCAAAACAACTGGCAAATGACCCGAAAACAAAGATTGTTCGACATCATGGTTTGGGGGAAGGATGCAAAAAGCTAGCTCAGAGGTTCCAGCTGTCAGAGAAACATAGTGAGATCGTGGAAGCCATAAGCACAGTTCTGGTTAGGGCCCGCAGTGACAGGCCATGAATAATTTTAGACAAGCAGAGGCGAAGAATGGTGAGACCAGTCGAACTCAACCCACAGACCAGCTCCAAAGACCTACAACATGATCTTGCTGCAGATGGTGACACTGTGCATCGGTCAATTATTCAGCACACGGGAACACACATTTGCACAAGGGGATGCAGTATGTTTCTGCGCACATGCCCCAAAGGAAGTCGCTTGAAGTATGCTGAAGCACATCTGGACAAGCCAGCTTTTTTCCCAGCTTTTTTGCCATGTCTCCAAAAAGCACGCAACTTTTTCGGCCCCATTTTACGTGCGTACGCAAGCTTTATATAAGGTCCCTGATCATTGAACGTGCAGACTAGCACATACGAAGAGTAACATCGGCCTTTAAAATAAAAACATAACATTCTGACAACAATCTAGCGTAGAAACAAAAGATGTTGGGACTTGGCGGCCTGTGGCAATAGCGGTGGTCAAAATCCCAACACAGCACTTTGTTTTGGTCAGCGGAGCAGCTTGCTTTACACACACACACACACGCACACACACACACACAGATAATGCTGACTAGCCGCTGTGGTTGCTCATGATGGACGAGAAGGAGAACATTTACGCAACGTGATGGGACCTCATCATGATCAGAAGTAGCGAGCTGATGTAGCGTCCAAGCTAATTAGATGATTGCTTTTTTTTGGCCGCTTCTCACACCGTATTAATTGATTGGCTGGTTAATGGGAGTGGATGGGAAAGAAGGCGGGAGAGGAGGAGTGTGCTGGCCTCAGCTAATGAGTTCATCTCAGCCCGTCCGTGTGGAGTAAGCACTCGAGCGGAGGAATCAGCACTCTGAGGCGGACGAGGGGGACAGAAAAGCAGAGAATTCCCAACCAAAAAGGCACCTCAAAGATTCTCTGTCCTCCAGCAAACGCGCTGACAGGCTGTCAATTGCATGCAAAAGCACCAGGTGGCGCAAGAACCCCCGAATCGTGAGGCCTTCAAAGCCAATCAGAGGTGATTGCGTAGGTGGATGGACCAACTACTGGGTCTCAAATCCAAACTGGGAAGGAAGGGCCTATCTCATCTCTCATGGATCAAATAGAATTTTTATATGAAAAACATATAAAACATAAACGGTATTATTTTTATAACAATACAAAATAAAGTAATTATTAAAATCAGTCAAATAAAGAATTTTTTAAAAAGCTGATTATTTATTTAGCCAAAGCCCAACCATTCTAAACGAACGCCTTAGAGTGCATCTTAATGGTCCCAATTAACACAAAGACGGTTATTAGCACCGATAACGCAATTTAACGGGCCGTTCAGGTAAAGGACGGCTGAATGACACAGCCATTTTTTAGTTCTGGTATGACTCCAACGTTTGGAAGTCAAACTGGGTCGCAAAGTGGGTCACGTCAGCACGGCTTTATATGAAGTAGCACATGATGCTATGAGAAGTACAATCACAGGACATTTCTTTCAGTTCGCAAGTCTTTTTGCTTTTGCTGCTACCCGTGTGCTCCTCTGGGTCTTGACATATCCGGGTTTGAATCCGAAAGAACCTCATCCTACCAATAAAAAGTGTCTGAATGTCAAAAGTCACCGGAGCCAGCCGGGGAGCTAAGAATGACGAGGCAGGATGAGCGAGGAGGAAATTAGGTACACGACCCGGACCTGGATAAGCGGAGGAAAATGGATGGATGGATGGAATGAAGAAGAGGCGCGGGGAGAGTGAAGAGATAGCTGGGTGGGGATACGGACAAGGACTTTGTAGGACTACTCCATGTGAGGGGGAGAGCAGACAGAAAGGGCTTGGAAACTGTGCTTGGAAAAGTGCTGTTGTGTGTCACATGGTCCATCTGCAGCCAATCGGATTAAAACAGTTAGAGGAATACGAGTCTTCCCCCGTGTATTTGTTTGCGGAGGTCCGCCATGGATGCATTTGGACCGCCACACATCAATTTAGCCCTCATAAACACGATCATGGCGCTGTCTGTGAATGTAGCTTGTCGTTCCAACTGATGTCACCACAACCATCTGCAATGGCTGCCTTACGCTGTTGTACTCCATGCGGACAAAAACCATCAACAAGTCATGGACTGGACCTCCCCACTGTTAGGTCTTCATCTCAGCAAGACACTTTGGGCAGTTCTGCGTCTTAGTGGGAACACCTTGGAGAATACTTTTGTGTAAATGAAGCTCCACAAATGGACCTGCTTAGAGAACAGGGTCCAACATCAGTGACCTCTGACCTCCAAAGCGGACAAACAATGACTTCCCAGACATGTGGAAGCTGCAAAGGTGCCACCTTTTCTTCACTTTTCACTTCCTGTCGCCGTCCCAATCATTTTGTCCATGTGGGGATTGTCAAAGAGGTACACTGTGAACCTGTGTGTGTGTGTGTTCTATAAATAGGTTCCATTGATAAAAAGCGCTTCTGTCCCCCTCTCGGCCAGGTGGGAGGAGCTGGCTATCAGCCAATCACAGCGAGGGGTGACACTGAGTGACAGCTCAGTGAAGAAGACCTTTTTGTTGGGACAGCACGTCCCTCCGTGTTGCTTCCCAATCCCAATCAGCAAGGAGTACACTCATTCATCACCTTCAAAATAAAACACCCCCGTGGTTTATTATCAGCCGTCATTCTTTTAGAGACCGGGCGAGTCAGGCTGGCAAGGATTTATGGCGGGAGGAATAGGCACTGCGACGGCGAAAGCAACTGATGGATTGCATGGCTGTTTGTTTTGAGGACAGACGAATTTGCAAAATTCTGACCACAGCAATGCAAAGACTGTTAGCTAATTGTTAGAAGGACTGCAGCAGCGCAACACGCAGTCAGCAAAGCACTCTACTGCGGGTAGTGTTGCGGTTGCGGATAAACGCCACGTGGAACTGCACTCTCGCGTGACGTGTTGGGAGGGCAGGCGCTCGCTCGCGAGGACTTTTCTGTGTGTCTGCTGACACCTGGCGGTCAGACGGACAACTGCAACTCCAGTATACAGTACGGGGTGTCCCATAAAAATGTATACACGCTTTAAATAATCGTGTTGATTGCAATTGGTTTCATTTTCAACATTTAAAAGCAATTACCAACATCATTCTACTGTTTTGTCACCGCCTGTCCGGATGAAACAACTGTCTTGGTATTTGCGTGCATTCACGTTCAGTGGTTGTTCCCACTTCAGTTGCAGGTCTCATTGCATAGGCTTTGTCCCTTAGGTATCCCCATGAAAAGAAGTCTGGTGGTGTGAGGTCTGGTGAACTTGGGTGGGGAATTCTACAAAACCCCTCCGGCCAATCCACCAGTTTGGCGAGATCTCATCAAGGAAGGATCTAACATTGCGATGGTAGTGTGGGGGTGCCTTCCTTGATGAGATCTTGGTGGTTTGGATGAAGGGGTTTTGTTGAATACCCTTCACCTTCACCAGACCTCACACCACTAGACTTCTTTTTTTGGGGATACTAGATAGATAGATAGACGGGTTAGGTAGGGTAGGTAGGTAGGGTAGGTAGGTCTACTCCAGGGTGCTGGAGAGAAGGGTACAACTGTTAGTCGAACCTCGGTTACAGGAGCTGAGAAGTGGGTTTCGTCCTGGTCGCGGAACACTGGACCAGCTCTACACCCTTGCAAGGGTCCTGGAGGTTATGTGGGAATTTGCCCAACCGGTCTACATGTGCTTTGTAGACCAGGAAAAGGCATTCGACAGTGTCCCTCGTGGTGTCCTGTGGGGGGTGCTCCGGGAGTACGGGATTGGTGGCCCGCTACTACGTGCCATTCGGTCCTTGTACAATCGAAGCAGGAGCCTGGTTTGCATTGCCAGCAGTAAGTCGAGCTTGTTTCCGGTGAACGTTGGCCTCCGCCAAGGCTGCCCTTTGTCACCGATTCTGTTCATAATCTTCATGGACAGAATTTCTAGGCGCAGTCAAGGTGTTGAGGGAGTCCAGCTTGGCCACCTTAGGATCTCGTCTCTGCTATTTGCAGACGATGTGGTCCTTACGGCCTCATCACGCTGTGACCTTCAGCGTTTACTGGAACAGTTTGCAGCTGAGTGTGAAGCTTCTGGGATGAGACTCAGCACCTCCAAATCCAAGGCCATGGTTCTCAGTCGGAAACAGGTGGACTGTACCCTCCGGGTTGGGAATGAGGTCTTGCCTCAGGTGGAGGAGTTCAAGTATCTCGGGGTCTTGTTCACAAGTGAGAGAAGGTTGGAGCGTAAGATCGACATACGGATCGGTGCAGCGTCAGCAGTAATGCGGTCGCTGTACCGGACCGTCGTGGTGAAGAGAGAGCAGAGCCGAATAGCAAAGCTCTCTGTTTACCGATCGATCTTCATTCCCACCCTCACCTATGGTCATGAGTTATGAATCATGACCGAAAGAACGAATGAGTTTCCTCCGTAGGGTGGCTGGACTCACCCTAAGAGATAGGGTGAGGAGCTCGGCCATCCGGGAGGAGCTCAAAGTAGAGCTGCTTCTCCTTCACATCGAGAGGAGCCAGTTGAGGTGGCTCGGGCATCTCGTCCGGATGCCTTCCGGGCGCCTCCCTGGTGGGGTGTTTCGGGCATGCCCAGCCGGGAGAAGGGCCCGGGGAAGACCTAGGACACGCTGGAGGGACTATGTCTCACAGCTGGCTAGGGAACGCCTTGGTGTCCTCCCGGTGGAGCTGGAAGAGGTCGCCGGAGACCGGGAAGTCTGGACTTCCCTACTGAAACTGCTGCCCCCGCGACCCGGACCCGGAAAGACGGAAGAAAATGGAATGGACAATTTAGAGTCGCCAATTAACCTAACATTGTTTCTCAATCTTTATTAAAGTACTACCCATTACTTTTTGATTCATTTTTAAAGTAACTGACAGCCCTAGTTTATGATTAAATACTTGACTTGTGCTGAATGGACAAGATAGGACATCAATTCATAAAAAACTCCCCTCATATGTTTAAAATGAGCTATTTTTGAAAGCCTTCTCTATACAGCAAAGTTAGAAGATGCCAAACGCTCGCTTATTTCAGTTAATTGACTAAGACCTTGATAAACCAATAGTAGCATTCCTTCCCTTAAGTGAAATATGTTCATAGTTATGACATAAAAAACCTGTTTATGATCTTCTAAATAAGTTCATGAACATTATTGGAGCCATCTAGACATGAAATAACACGCCTACAGTCAACCTTACATTCATATTAATCTGAGGATGCTCCAGTCCATCGGCCACCAATAAGTATCGTCTGTTTTACGTAAAAAATTGCGTGAGCTGCTTTTGCCGATATGGCACCATTGCAGTCCACAGCGACAGTCTTGACCTAACTAACATCTCCGTCAGTGTCGAGTGCAAGGTTGACTATAGTGGTGTTATTTCAAGTCTAGAGGGTCCTACTAATGTTGAAAAGTAACATACTGAGAAAATCGTAAAGAGGTTTTCTATGGCATGACTATGAAAATATTCCTTAATAAAGAGGAAATCCGACTAGAAATTCAGGGAGTCTGGAACCAATTAACCGCAATAAAGGGGGGGGTTATCATCGAGAATGTGATGTTGAACATTGTCGCCACTTACAGGACACTGGCGGTATCGACATTTGAGAACGATCGAAAAAACAGGAGTACTCACTCCCACTGCTTTCTCCTGGCCTGTGGTGTATTGTCCCTCTTGTGCGCCTGGTGGGCCAGGATGACATCCCGGTGGTCCACCAGCCCTCCCCTCCTGCGAACAGGCGGGACCGAGATGTCTTTTTTCCCACCACCCAGGGACACAGAGCCTCGGCTGGAGCAAATCCTGGTGAAGGGCGTCTCCCTGTACCGGTCCACCCTCACATCGTAGACTGTATGGTAGTAGGAGGGGTTGGGCCCCACACTGCTGCCGCTGATTGGGGGAGGGGGGCAGCGCAGGGGCTGGCGGGACCATGGTGCCTGGTTGCCTCGGTCTTGATAGTGGGGGAACAGCATGGAACTGGAGATAGAAAAGTACCACAGTGAAAGTGTTGAAGTAGCATTTTCTTCCCGGTACAACAAATAATGTCTCCTAGCCCTGCATGTTTGGTCCCTGCTAGCCGGCTGCTGACCAGGCAGCTTGGCCGTTCCCTCTCCCTGAGCGGTGAAATGAAAACAAATGGACAAGGACAGATTCCCTCTCAAAAGCAGCAGGAGTGCAGATGAGGCATTGCGCACGGTAAGGACTTTGGGGTTGTGTGCATGTGGGCATGCCTGGGGGTCCGCTTGTGTTTGTGGGAAGCCGAGCAAGGTCACAGAACCGGGACTCAGTTCATGAAGAGGAGAGACAAGGGTGGACACTTGATGAAGATGACGGCAACCAGAACACCCCCCTGAGGGCACCATGCTATGACGGAGAGGGCACTTTAACACAAGCTAGCTAGAGTCAAGAACATTCTTCTGGCAAATGCAGCTCTGGCTCTCCATGCCATTTGTTTTTGGTTTGCATGACATAAATAAATATACTGTACGATAGAAACAATATCACTTTGGCTTAGAACTGAAATTTGAATTCAACCTTCCTATCGCGATAATGCAAACTTAGGTATGCCTCGCAAAATTCAGAGGCTAAAGTATGTCCTTCCATGGTGTGGTATTACAAATTGTGGCAAATAAACTAAATTTTTTGCAAATAATATGATCACAAAGATTTACAAAGAGTGGACTGCAGCCGGAGTCAGTACTTCAAGAGCCACCATGCACAAATGTATGCCAGACATTTGTTTCAGCTGTCGTATTCCTTGTGTCAAGCCACTCTTGAGCAAAAGACAGCGTCAGAACCATCTCACTTGGTGGTCCTAAGTTCTCAGATGAAAGTCAATTTTGCATCTCCCTTGGTCGGTGATGGTTTGGAGTGCCATGTCATCTGCTGACGTTGGTCCACTGTGCTTTCTGAGGTCCAAAGTCAGTGCAGCCGTCTACCAGGAAGGATGCTTCCCGCTGCTGACCAACTTTATGGAGATGCAGATTTCATTTTCCAACAGGACTTGGCACCTGCACACAGTGCCAAAACTACCAATCCCTGGTTTAAGGACCATTATAATCCTCTCCTTAATTGGCCAGCAAACTCGCCTGACCTCAACCCCATATGAAATCGTCAACAGGAAAATGCGATATTTCAGACCCAACAAGGCACAAGAGATGAAGTCCACTATCAGAGCCACCTGGGCTCTCATAACACCTGTAAACTTTGTCAAAAACTAATTCTGTAAATTTCTTTACTAACTCTTTGGCTGCCTTGGCATCCGAGCTGGACATGCCTGGACGTGGCATGACATGCCACCAAATGGATTCCAGCCTGGTGGGATGCTCTGAAGTGCTTTCTCCTCCGTTCTCTTCCTCAGCCTCCTTCACAAAAAAAATGGCGCTCGACTTTTGGCAAATGATTGTTTTGATCACAGTATCTCCGGCGAGTTGCTTCTCCTTTATCCACAGGAGAAGAAGTCTCTCCAGCTTGAGTTATTTTACTGGAAAGGACCGACAGGCTCTTCAGTGGCTTTGTGGCTTTAATGGCTCTTCCGGGACCCAAGACAACGGACACAATATTTATATCCATCGGCTGACAATCTATCTCGCTTATAAATGGATGATATCATCAGGGATGGCTCTTTTTTTTAAATTCTCCTTGTCTTTGTAGGTTTTTAGTTAACTGTGACGCCACCTCCAGATTAGTTAAACAGTGAAACAGTGGCACCTTCATAGCCCATTTTAAGCTGAAAGCCTGGTTGGGACCAGGTTATGATCTTAGCCTAAGAATGGGCAAACGTTTTTGACTTGCGGGCCACACCGAGTTAAAAAATTTGGCGTAGGGGCCGTTTATGTATGGTAGTCATCAAACACAACAACATACTTGCTCACGTTGCAACAAAACAAAAACAACACATCCACAGAAAGTTACCATCACATAAATCAACTACTACTACCAACTGGGTGATAAACAACTAAGTGCTAAACATAACACAAAACTTAAAACTGCTATTTCCAAATAGCCTGCAAGGCATTTTGGGTAGTCCAGCGGTAAAAACAATATATATATGATAATATAACAAACTATGAACAATAAAACCGGGATATGAAGAGTATGTCAACTTCCCTCCTTGTTTACTTCTGCCGTCCTCCATCCATCCATTTTCTATGCCGCTTATCCTTATTAGGGTCGCGGGTATGCTGGAGCCTATCCCAGCTGGCTTCAGGCGGGAGGCGGGGTACACCCTGGACTGGTCGCCAGTCAATCGCAGGGCACATATAAAAACTTTCACACTCACATTCACACTCTAATGGACAATTTAGAGTAGCCAATGAAGCTAACATGCATGTTTTTGGAATGTGGGAGCAAACCCACTCACGCATGGGTAGAACATGCAAACTCCACACAGGGATGCCCAACGGAGTTTTAAAACCCTGAACCTCCTGAGTGCGAGGCCAACGTGCCACCCACTCTTCTACCGTGCGGCCTCTGACAACCTCATCAACATATTTTGCAATAAAGCAAAAATGCGACAAACTTAGCAAAATGTTGGGAGAACACGTACCACAAGCTACCCAGCATGCCTTGTGGCGCAAATATGAGTGTTGTTTTGTCATGGTATGGTGTGCAGATATATACTTATGTAGCTAGGTTACTTTGTATGTTGTGTGTGTGTTGACATGTGTGTTTTTGTACAAGGTGCAGATCGCATTTTGATGATGCAAGTGTGCCGCAGAAGCACTGCAAGTCATGGTGCTGGCTACAGTTGTTAAAGGTTTTTTAAAAAATATTTGGAAATTCTGGCGGGCCGAATTAGGACGCTAAGCGGTGCCTGATGCGGCCCGCAGGCTGCAGCTTGCCCACCCCTGACCATGTTTCTACAGCTGCTTTAAAAGAAAACTACCTTGGAGTAACAGATAAGTCAGGCTTCCCTTTCAACAGAACTCGCTAACCCACCAAACTCGCTTCGCCCTGATCAGTATCAGACATTTGTCATGATATAATCAACCTTTGAATTCAGTCTCTTTTGGGACTCAAATGACAAGTGGACCATAAAGTGAGCACCAGTCCAGCGAGCTGGCCTTCTGCTAGGTCAACCATCTAAGTGTCTGGTCTAAAAACCAGCGACTGACTAAACGGTTGAGGCCAATTGGTGGGGTTCAGGTCCTGCTGAAGAGAGCGAAACGCCACCCGCACATCAAAGTCTTGTATAACCGCAGCATCACGTAAACTTTGACAACCGCGTCAGACTGAGCAACTTTAATGGAATTCCAGGAAAGGACACGGTGAAGGTGTCAAAAGTCAGACAAAGACAAAAACAAACCCGGGCCGGAGCTAATCATTGGAACAAGACACATGTGCGAGACAACAGGGGTAGAGGTTGACACAAAACAAGCGCTCCTCTCAGTCACCGTCTGCATCTATGCCCTGTTTTTGTTATTGTCATTCTCCTTATTGCTGCTTCTGGACATTTTCATGTGAGTCCACATCTGCTTTGTGTTGATGATCTTTGACAGCTACTGATTCTGGCATCATCTCTGCGCTGTGTCACTACCACAACCGGAAGCAGAAAAAGCGACTGCATGGATGCACGGTTGATGGACAATGTACAGACGTAGGGATGCAGAGTGGTTGACTTCTAAGCGGGTGTCATTTAAAAACAACGTGTCCCATACGAAACCGTAAAATGTGCACTATCGGTTTAGCACAACGCACACACCGGCACTATCTAGCTACTGGGGGCGTGGCTTTAGCATCCTTCATGCTGCCCCACAGTCACGTCCGCCTTTCATCTACATAAGCAGCGTGTCGGCAGGAAATGCAGGAAAGTCGGTCAAAGCGGAAAGTAAAGCAAAGTCACACAACATTTACAGATTTTGTAAGTCGGTGCACACATGAGGCAAGGCGCCGTCCATGTTGGAGAACATTTCCGACCTTTAAGTGCGCCTTATAGTGCTGAAAATACGGTATTTTGAAAACGGTTTCCAGAGTGGGAAAATATGAAAAGCTTGTCGTTTCCATGTAGACCCGAAACCCGCTTCTTTTGGAAAAGGATGTCACCGACCCGTTGCATCAGGTGACCGGAAGTGAGAAGCCAACATCATATCTGAATTTTTCAACTGGGATGACTCACCCCAGTCAACACTCTCCGGATGTTTTGTTCTCTCAAACTCCAAAGTGACTAGCAGAAGTAGTGCCTATGCGTTCTTTCTTCTTCTATGGCTTGGTGTGGCACGTGGTTCCGTCTGTGTGTTTGTTCACGACTGCACACGTAGGTGGGCCTTGCGAATTACACTGTTTTCCCCCCAGCGATCCGTTCCCGTCTGGAGGACATTTTTTTCAAACCGTCAAAAGAAGAAAAATCCCAAGAACGTTTCCTTGTGGACAGACCCGTTACAACAAAGTAAAACCACTCAGCCTTTGAAGACGCCTAATAAACAGGGAGGGCTTATTGTTATTTTGTCAAATTTATAGGTGGGAATTTTATACTGTAGTATTTTGCTGTAAGTGTCACTTCCTGTTCTATAGTTATCATCACACTTTTCCCTCTTTGCCGTCACCGGTGCCCTGCTGTGGCAGCCTCACAAAAAAAGCCAGAATAAAAAAAGATGGTGGAGTTAATATTTTGCTGGCATTGCATAGGATAATGCTTAGCAGTGGATGTTTTTGGGTGAAGTCCACATTCCACCACTTTTAAATAGATGGATGATGGACAGATTTGGCCTTATGCAACGGAAAGTGACAGGAATGTTTTGGTGTATCATGTCAGCTATGAATAATGTATATAGGTGTGCACATTATGCATGAATAGATGACAGAAGGACCAAGAATGTTCCTCGGAAAACACCGGATCGGGTAAGACTGGGTGTCAAAATACCATCAAGAAGTTATTTTTGTCTGAGAGGCTGTGGAGCACTTTTGAAGTGTTACATGTTGCGTAATTCACAGGCGCTATGGCTCAATACCAACATCCATCTATCCATTTTCTATGCCGCTTATCCTCATCAGGGTGGCGGGTATGCTGGAGCCTATCCCAGCTGACTTGGGGCGGGAGGCGGGGTGCACCCTGGACTGGTCACCAGTCAATCGCAGGGCAGACAAACAAACATTCACACTCTAATGGACAATTTAGAGTGGCCAATAAGGCTAACATGCATGTACAAAATGTTAGCCGCAAGCATTTGCTGCGATGTACAATAGAAGAAGAAGAGCAGGAGACAAGTTGGACCTGACAGAGACGCATGAAACCAGCACAGCATCTTCACAAGCCAGTCAAAAGTAAAAATCAGTCTTTTGTTTGGAATGTTCCATGCTCCATGTCCTGGTGCTGAAAGTCCAAAGATTCAAGCAAGGAGGGGAGGGGCCCTAGCATGTCTAAATGAACTATTTAGAGGTGCTATGAAATTCATTTTTCTTTTTCCCAAATGCTGTTGAATGTATTTCCAGATTTACTTTTTTTAAATTCAATTTTTTACACTTATTTGTACTAGCATAGTGTGTGTGATTTTTGGGTTAGTCAATGAAATGTTAATTAAATGCAAAAATCCGTAAATGTATTGATGCAATACATCACCGGACCATTTAGCCCAGTAACTGAGAAAAGGATGTAGCTGGTATGCTAACTTTTTTTGAAAGGGATGCAAACATTGCTACAAAATCTTCAACAAACTGCAATACCCGTGCTTGTGATTAAGGAAGATGCAGCCACCCATGCAATTCCAAATGCTTATGTAAGATAGAGCATTTCGGATGACACGCCTATTTTGTTTGCACAGTTAGACGACGTGTGGCAAACGTATGTTCTGTGTGTGAGCATGTCCCTTTGCGGCTATGACGTGCTGAGTGAAAAAATAAACGTGCTGGCGACCAGTCCAGGGTGTACCCCGCCTCCCGCCCCAAGTCAGCTGGGATAGGCTCCAGCATACCCCCGCGACCCTGATGAGGATAAGCGGCATAGAAGATGGACAGATGGACGTCGTCATTGTGAATCGCTCTTTACATTAAAGCGCTGAAAATATACTCAACCAGCCTGGGTCTCACGCATAACTGCACTAGCCTGCTAAATTAAGCCAACCCCGCTAGCTTCTATTCACACACCGTTTATCGCCATCTCACCGTGCTTAGTTCACAGTGACATCCAAATATGAGACTTGACGTGACTTTTGAACCTTTCTGAAGAACTTTGCTCAGAGTCTGAACATGCAGTCATAGCAAAACATATACCAATCGGCGCTTTCTTGTCTAATTCTGCAGTCTTACCTGCCCGTCAGGTGCTCCTCTTTCCAGCAAGCACAAAGCTAAGAAGATGGATCGCTGCGGACCTCCTTTCCCCTCTAACCCCTGGTGCGGAGTTCTCTCTGGTGGTGTGGAAAAGACACAGCAGCAAAGAAGAAGCAGAGAGCAGTTCCATAGTTCACATCCAAAGCATCCTGATGAGATGCTTTGGATGTCAGCCAACAGCCCAGCTCAGCTCCGCCCAGCTGAAAGAAAGTTCTGATGGGCGGTGAGTCAGATGAAATCTTTTCGTTTGGGTCGGAAAGGTTTGTTCCTCTCCAAAGGTCGTTGAAGACTGGCTGCTCGCCATCCACTCCACTGATGCCACCCTCTCTCTCCCGCTCTCTGTTTACTCCATCCTCCCCACTTCTCCTCCCGCCTCCTCTCATTAGGATGTGCACACACAGGCCACTTTATTAGGTACACAATACCATGACGACACAGTTACTGCAGAAATGCATTTATAAGTGTACTATACTCACCCTTTCGATCATTGCTATCCATAAAGAAACATTGACAGCCTGTGATGTTGGGTTGCATGTTGGTTCATGCAAACCATACTACAGTTAGGGTGCATATTTACAAGTATTGTTTGAGTGCAACCTGACAGATGGAGCATCCCTCACCACTTTACGCTGCCATTGCGGTTTAAAAATATATATTATTTAATAAATCATGCTGTTTTGTGGTTGAATATGACATATTAGTAAAAATATATGCATTATTAACAAATGTTATTTATTTTTTGCCTAATTTCAAGCATAAAAATGGCTACATAGACTAAGATATGTAGTGCAGTCATCCCTCGTTTATTGCAATTAATCGGTTCCAGACCCGACCATGGTAAGTGATTTTCTGCAAAGTTGGATTCCTTATTTATAAATTTAATATTTTTGTAGTTGGTAACCAACCTTCTTACGACTTTGTAAATACATTACATTATTAGAGCCCTTAAGACATTAAATAACAGCCCTATAGTCACCTTTACCTTTCTATTAAACAATATGATAAATGAAAAAAGACTAAATAAGACGTAACAAAGACCAAATGGTAGACCTCGATCTGGCCTGTGACCAACTGAATGATGAAAAGTGAATAGGAAATATAATGACGTCTACCGGTAATCAATAGCAGTAATTACTTAGTTGTTTTGGTTATGTGACTTTAAACGTGCCAATGAAAGAGTTTAATGTTGCGACAACTTCAAAAAGTATTTATTCAATAATTATTGCAATACAGAAACAGGGCACTGGCGACAGAACCACGCTAACACCCAACAGATGCCAACAGAGCGTGACACATGGCTTGCTCAACAGGAACAAAAGTCGATGGAAAAAACTGAACGTTTGGCTCCAGCATGAGACCCCACTATCCTGCGAGCGGGCTGGGTGCAGCCCCCTCCTGGAAGTTTGTCATGTGCATTACTGCCATCTACAGGACCGGAGTGAAGAGGTCAAACCGACATGTTTTACAGTGTTCGGCCTCAGCGCTGTACTGAGTGACAATCATTAGTTCACTTTAAAAAGCGTGCGTCTGCACTTCATCAGTCTCTTGCCCTTTGGCGTGCACGCTCATGTAACACTCCTTCCGTCTCCACGTGTGACACTATGAAGGCCTGCTGACTCAGCAAGTTTCTGACAACGGTGCTGATGTTCTCATGACCACAAAGGACGCTGAAGGTCAACGTTGATTAACCCCTTAAAGGGACCGACAAAGACTCGACGGCAGTGCACGAAAGAAGGCAACCTTGAACGCGGCACATGAATCATGTTCGGGAATTAAGATCCATGCGTGCACCGTTCCCATTATTACCCCCCCCACTGAACTGGACTGCAGACAACAGCATTAAAAGATTGCAGATGACCACAACGCACTCCAGTGGGAATTCCAAAACAACAGTCAAAGCACTCACAATGAATCTAACTTGTTGTATTACACTTCCATCATCCTTCTGATAAAAAGTCATGTCAGTAATGAAGAAAGATACTACTCTTAGGTACCGTTACAAGAAGACAAACGGTTCATTTCTTTGTATGACAACTTTATTTGCATCATCCTGTAAAACATCAGCCCGTTTTTTCTCAATGCAAAACTAACAAAAGCTTATCGAGCAAGTCCTCTGTTCTGGTTCCTGACGGAACGATCTTCCTGGGGTTACCATGGTGGTGACATGGGCTGTGGGTTCTGGAGGTAGGACATGACCACGGCCGAGATGGACAGCCTGCAGACGCAACAGATGACATGAAATACTTGAAGTGTTTCCCAACATCCATACACTACACACATTATAACGGGGCTGGTCTGTGTAACTCCGCTTGTTAACACACCTGCTCTGCCAGAGAATAAGAAGATGTAGCAGGAAAGATCAGTGTTCCCAACTCATCGACACTGTCACTTTATCTTGCGAGTAACCCGACCCCTCGAGACAATCTTTCAAAAAAAGCGACGAAGGACAAATGTACTGAAGGATAATGGCTCTCAAGGGGTAGGATGTCTGCTGGAATTGATCTGGTTTAGAGTTGCAAAGGTACAGCAGAGATGTGTGTGTGTTCAAGTTTAGGAACACAACAGTCGCGTCGATCTATCAAGCTGCGGCAGCATTGAGAACGTTATGTACAGGCATCACTTGTGCACAGCATAACTGTTCAAGGACCGTCAAACGCAGTCCAAGATCCTACCTAAGCAAGGCACCAAGCTAAGGCAAACAAATATGAAATATTGGTTGGTCTGTGTTTATGCGCTCACCTTGTCCATTCTGTTTAAAACCGGAATATTCCCACACTGGGGGCTGTGGCATTCGGCTTAGACACCATCTAATTTGTGTCTTAGTTCATGTTTGCGTTTACTTGCTTTCACGCTAACTTGCCACTATGTGTACCCACTCACTAGCAGCACCCGCCTCCCGCTACTGAGACCAAGAGACCGGATAAGTGACAGGAGGGTTCACTGTCTCCGCTCGTTGCGTTGCAGAACCAACGCGCACAGAAAGATGCAGAGTGAACCCTCTTCTCATTCAGTCTGTCTGGTAAAGACCGAGGAGGAAAACAAACACGATCGCGCGTGTGCATTTATCCAGGCCGGCGAAATGATGTTACCGTTTTTATGTATTGTGTGATTAATCGACTTATTTATTATCATGACCAGCGGATGTTTTAATTTGTGTCGAACACTCACATGAAACTGCTCATCATCTGTTTGGTGTCTTCCGAGCTCCTGGAGTTTGCAAAGCTGATGAAGGAGCAGTAGACGGCGATCCAGGCGCACCATTTAAGCTGCGAAGTGAACACGCACTGGTTAGTTCCCATTCGCTTTAATGGTATTTCTCCAAGAACACCAATTCACACATCAAACAGCCAACAAAAGCACGCATTGGATATATATATATATATATATATATATATATTCCATTC
>QODF01000109.1:1062010-1075582 GCA_024372805.1 Oostethus manadensis | reverse complement strand
TCCCACCCTCACCTATGGTCATGAATTATGGGTCATGACCGAAAGAATGAGATCGCGGATACAAGCGGTGGAAATGAGTTTCCTTCGTAGGGTGGCTGGACTCACCCTAAGAGATAGGGTGAGGAGCTCGGCCATCCGGGAGGAGCTCAGAGTAGAGCCGCTGCTCCTTCACATCGAGAAGAGCCAGTTGAGGTGGCTCGGGCATCTAGTCCGGATGCCTCCCGGGTGCCTCCCTGGTGAGGTGTTTCGGGCATGCCCAGGCGGGAGAAGGCCCCGGGGAAGACCTAGGACACGCTGGAGGGACTATGTCTCACAGCTGGCCTGGGAACGCCTTGGTGTCCTCCCGGTGGAGCTGGAAGAGGTCGCTGGGGACCAGGAAGTCTGGAATTCCCTACTGAAGCTGCTGCCCCCGCGACCCGGACCCGGACAAGCGGAGGAAAATGGATGGATGGATGGATGGATGGTCATGCTGTGTAATGAAAAAAAATTTCAGCAATGCTTTGGCTGGATTATTTTGAAAGCATTGAAGAGTTATTTACTAACTATATTCAATTCCAGTATCAAATCGGATCGGCGAGACTTTGAAAAGATTGGATCGGATGCCAGAAAATGTAGATTTGGCCATCCCTTACAAAGATTAGTGTTTGGTTTATGTCAACAAAACATGGGACGGCAACTAACAAAAACAAATGCCACTTCTAACAACAAATAAAAACAAGACAATCCAATTACAGCTGAGATGAGCTGACTTTGTGAGCTAAAGGTGGCGGGTTTTCCACCACAAAAACGCAAACGGTGTTCAGCAATGTTGTAAGAAGTTACAAATCGCAAAGAGTTGACAAATTTCCTATTTCACGGAGAACACGACGTTCAGTTTAATTTAGCAATTTGAAACTAAAATACATCCGTCAGTTTTGTATGCCGCTTACCCTCACCAGGGTCGAGAGGCGGGGTACACCCTGGACTGGTCGCCAGACCATCACAGGGCAAACAACCATTCGCACTCACATCCGTGCCACTTTGGAGTCACCGATGAACCGATAAGAACAACATGGAAATGTTTGTGTGTGCATGTGTTGCCAGGACTGCTGCCAGTCGCCTTGTCCACACACAACAAAGCATTTGCAATGCCAGGCATGTGTTCAGTTCACATTTGGCGTTGCCTTGGGGGCATGTTCTGTGAGAACTGCACTTCCTTGTGGTCCAGGTGGAGGTCCAGTGTGGATATGTGCGTCACCTTGAGCATCAGTCCACACATGCTGAAGATCATGCCCAGCAGGTTCATGTAGTCCGGGGTGGGGTCCTCCAGAGTCGGGTTTGTCTCTGTGCTGGGGGGCTTGTACCTGCAAAGCCACAGCATCACATAGAAATGCGCTGAATCTGACAAGTTGACTAGTATTAGGACTTTTCTCGAGATGAAGTTAAGGCAGCTAAAACCCTGTCGTGATAAACCAACGTTAGCTGAGCTAGGCTAACACAATCCTGCAAAACGCATCGATAAAACGTCGATACCCACCGTAATACCTTATTTGGTCTCTTGGGATCTGCCATGTTATTGGAGGACATAATGAGCGGAGGGTTGAAATAATAAATACGGTGATCGCTTCAGATAGCTTGCCGGTGACTTAGCTGACGGTGCCCTGGGGGAAGTAGACGTAGGGAGAAAGGCTGTTTCCGCAGTGCTTCAAAATAAAAGCACACGCTACTAACTGAACCAGCGTTCAAACCAGAAGACGCCTTTGGAAGTTTTATTTCGAAAGCATCCGCCGGAACACTTCAGCGTGGCAGATAAAACGGCCCGCGTGACTGTCACAGAAGAGTGTGTATTGTACAATACAGATAGGTGCCGGAATTTGAAACACTAAACATTGTAGCCAGGCGCTAATTGGATATTTTAAGGGCACAGGGAGAATACATAAGGTGTAGAATATTTGTTTTGCTTTGATTTTCGCCCCTTGCTACGTCTGTAATATCAGTATTCACCCTTACGATACACACTCCGGTACAGTAGGTGGCGGTGTGCACCTAAACCTTATGAAAATTACGAACGATGACGTCACAGTATTTCCTCCTAGACGGCGGAAGCGAATGGCGGGACGCATGGCTAGCGCTAACATGAAAAGCCGAGTTGTTAATCAAATTGTTTAACGTGTTAGTGCAATATTCGTTACGATAAATATACATTTAAGGTGGATAATGCACAGAGAGGCTAGACATGCTTACTATACTGCAAGAAATTGGATTCGGTTTTTGCTTCTAGATTAAATTTAGAAACCACAGAGTCCTCACTTTCAGCTCCGAGTAAGTACCTGAAAGAAGTGTCACTTTCAGCTCCGAGCAAGTACCTGAAAGAACTGTCACTTTCAGCTCTGAGCAAGTACCTGAAAGAACTGTCACTTTAAGCTCTGAGCATGTACCTGAAAGAACTGTCACTTTCAGCTCCGAGCAAGTACCTGAAAGAACTGTCACTTTCAGCTCCGAGCAAGTACCTGAAAGAGCTGTCACTTTCAGCTCTGAGTGTCTAAAAAGACAATTAGAAAATGCATCATTTGAATGTCTTAGATTATGAGTTAGGAATTGTTTTGTCCACAACCGTGTGTTTATATAAGCAATAGGGCAGCCTGAAACTATTTGTCTGGTTTTCTCAACGTTGTTTGTCCCTCCAGGTTGCATGAAGGATGTCGTTTCCTCTTCCTAAACCTCAGGTCCCTCAGCTTCCCCAGCATCTCCTACGGACCATCGACTGTAAACAAGGGCCTGTCAGAGCTGTGCGCTTCAATGGTGATAGAGAGCCAATGACCTTTATTTCTCAGGTGTTGTTTGTCTTACGCGCTTTTTTGTCTTTTGTTACCGGATCAGCTGATGGACAGTACCTGCTGTCCTGCGGCGCAGACAAATCTCTCAAACTGTGGAGCGGCAGCCGAGGCACGCTGCTGAAGACCTACAGTGGCCACGGCTATGAGGTCCTGGACGCCGATGGGTGAGCAGCTGTGTTTGGAGCATACAGTTGCTGCTCAATAAATTAGAATATGACCAGAAAGTCGATTCATTTCACTAATTTAATGTTGAAATTGAAACTTGCATTACACACAGACTGATATATTTGAAATGTTTATTTTATTTAATTGTATTTAATTTCCATAACTATAACTGAAAACAAATGAAAATTCCAAATTTATTATCTCAGAAAATTCGAGTTAGAATTTTACATTTACAGCAATACGCCATGGCATGGAGTTCATCAGTCTGTGCCAGTCCTCAGGTGTTATGAGAGCCCAGGTTGCTCTGATAGTGGCCTTCAGCTCGTCTTCATTGTTGAATCTGGCGTGTCGCATTTTTCTCTTGACAATACGCCATAGATTTCCTATGGGGTTGAGGTCGGGTGAGTTTGCTGGCCAATCAAGGACAGGGATATCATGGTCCTTAAACCAGGGACTGGTAGTTTTGGCACTGTGTACAGGTGCTAAATCCTGTTGGAAAATGGAATCTGCATCTTCATAAAGTTGGTCAGCAGCGAGTAGCATGAAGTGCCCCAAAACATAAACCTAAAATCCTGGTAGACTGATCTTGGACCTTAGAAAGGACAGTGGACCAACACTAGCAGATGACATGGCTCTCCAAACCATCATTGACTGTGGAAACTTAATACTAAACCTCAAGCAATGTGGATTCTGCGACTCTCCTCCCTTCCTCCTGACTCTGGGACTTTGATTTCCAAAGGAAATGCAAAATTGACTTTTACCAGAGTACATAACTTTGGACCACTCAGCAACAGTCCAGTCCTTACCCCAGGTGAGATGGTCTTTTGTTCAAGAGTGGCTTTACACAAGAAATCTGACAGCTGAAATCCATGTCTGGCATACGTCTGTGCGTGGTAGCTCTTAAAGCACAGACTCCAGCTTCAGTCCACTATTAGTAACCCTGCCCCACATTTTTAATTGGCCTGTGTTTCACAATCCTCTCCAGGGTCTGGTTATCACCTATTGCTTGTGCACTTTTTTTAAACATCTTTTTCTTCCCTGCCACATACTGTTAACATGCTTGGGCACAGGGCATTGTGACAGCCAGCTTCTTTAGCAATTACCTTTTCTGTCTCGTTCTCCCTGTGCAAAGTGTCAATGATCGTCATTTGGGTAACTGTCAAGTCAGCAGTTTTCCCATGATTGTGTAGCCTACATAACTAGACTGAGAGAACATTTAAAGGCCTTTGGGGGCGTTTTGAGTGGATTAGCTGTATAGAATGGGACACTAGGTGTCTTCAATATTTAACCTTTTCATAATATTTTGATTTTCTGAAATACTGAATTTGGGGTTTTCATTAGCTGTTATAAACATCAAAATTAAAAGAAATAAACACTTGGAACATATAGTAGTCTGTGTGCAATGCATCTATATAATATGATTTTCACTTGTTGAACAAAATTATTGAAATGCAGCTTTTGTATAATAATGTAATTTCTTGAGCTCCTGTAGAATCATAAATGAAACGCATAGAAAAAGTGCATTATATGTTGCTAAAATCTTGGTTAAACTCTGAATTGTACACCTTGGTAATGGTTCAATTTATTTACTTGAACATACTTGTTTCATTGGAGGCTGAGGTCAATTCACAGTTCCACATGGAGTAGGAACGCCTATTTAATCCTACCCCTCATCCCTTTCACATCAATTTGAATATATTTGTTCACTTCCTGTATTCCAAAAGTAGTCTTTGCAAGTTACAGTTAATACTCCTATCCAGCCTGTTAGCCGCTTCTCTTAGCAGCTTCGATATAAACACCATCGTGTAAGACAGAGGTCCCCAAACTTTTTCATGCGAGGGCCACATAACTTTTCCTGCCTCTGATGGGGACCGGGGTCAGTTCATAACAGAAAAAGTGTGACGATCTCAGGGCTGCCTAAACGTAAACATTTACTGTATTGTTTACCAGAAAGCCACACACAACCAAATATTAATAACCCTTTCTGGGATTTTCACAGGAAAAAAGTGAAATAAAAAATCACTGCCTCGATTGTTTCTAAATGCGTTTTTAAGCGCATTTACAAGCATGCCAAGCCTCTAGACAGCAGAAGTTATCCAAATACTGCTTGTCTCTTGACCTGTCTTCCACAAACGTCACACAAAGGCAGAGACTTGTCCGTGCACACAGGATGTTTATTTATACAAATGCATGTAAACAGACAATCAGGGTGATGACATCATAACGAAGCATAAAGGAGAAACAAAGAATATAAATACAAAATAAAAAAAAGTCAAGCAAAGCTTTTTTTAACAACTTTTTTTAACAAATGTTGTTAAAAAAAACAACATTTGGCACTCCTGTGATGCCATGAATTTTAACTGGTTGAAAATTTGCTAGATCAGCAAATTTTAATAATTGTGATTTTAGAAATAGAGGTTTTGTATGTTCTCATACGGCATTATGGATTATCCAGACTGATCTTTTTTGCCGTACATTTAGCTCGTGAAGTGTACTTTTGCGGTTGCTTCCCCATATCTCCACAGAAGAAGTTAGAAATGGTAATACCAGAGAGCAATAAACCATTGCTTCAGAAGTTGCTGTTTTTACATGTTTTGTGTTTCTCTTTAGTAAGTACCGAGCTACTAGGCTGCCGTTTCTTCGTCTCACAATGACAAGTTTTATTCGACTGTGCTTTTATTGACTGTCACCACAGGTCTTTTGACAACAGCCAGATTTGCTCCTGCAGCTCGGACAAGACAGTGATCCTCTGGGACGTCGCCACCGGCCAAGTGGCCAGAAAGCTCAGGGGTCACGCCGGGGTTAGCCCTGCTTATTCTTTCTGTTGTTGTTGTCTTGTTTGGCATTTTTCTTGACATGTCTCTACTTTCTTTGACGCAGAAAGTCAACTGTGTGCAGTTCAACGAGGAGGCAACAGTTATCTTGTCTGGTAGGTTGAGTAAACAAAAAAACAGCAGGTCATTGTGTCCATTTGGTCAAAGGATCATTTCTGCTCTGTTATAATGTTGTGCTCACGGACGAAGGGCTTGCTTGTTAAATGAGTGTCTCCTCTATTGTATCTGTATTCCAGGTTCTATAGATGGGACCGTGCGCTGCTGGGACACCAGGTCTCGCAAGCTTGAGCCCATCCAGATTTTGGATGATGCTAGGGACGGTGTCAGCAGCCTGAAGGTGTCCAAACATGAGCTGCTCACTGGGTCAGTGCCACAAAAGGCAATCATTCATTACAGGGTTCAGGGGAGAACATTTCTCAGTCAGTATGCCAGGGAAACAGTATACTGCCTTTGGGCACCTGCTGCTGCTCAGTGAGAATGTAAAATCCAGAACATAACATGCTTTCACAATACTAGAAAACTCCCGGACGACGCTAGAAAATAGCACTAGATGTGTCGTTAGTCGCTTTTGGGAAAATGTCATCAAGGGGGATTGGAATGTCACCAGATCTAGCAATAAATGGTAACAGTGGATCAGAAAGTTTGGTGTGAAGAAAGAACCAGAGTTATGGTACTAGATGGCAAGTTTCTTCATGTGCACAACTGGTATCGTTAGTCACGCCACGCCTCTGGCCTTCAAAACAAGAGCTTTGTTGGCTACGTCCTGTGTACTTGCAACTAAATGGGGTGGGGGTCATAAAAAATAGCTTACACCAACACTGAGGCAGCAAACAAAGTATACTAGTGCTAAGTAATAACATAACCCGTGTACTTTTCATAGACAAATCTTTGATAAGTTGATTGTACGTGTTTAAGCGGCCGCTGCATCACACACTCACTGACACATATATATCAGCATATGTGGACATGTTTTCATTAGCTTTTCAAAACTAGACATCTTTTGTGGAAGTGCACTCCTTTAGAAAGAAAGTTCATAACATTTACAATATATTCAAGTTGGGCGGTTTGATACTTTACTGCGAGAAATTCATAGCGAAGTTGATGTAAAGAAAAATTAAACAATTCATAGAGAAGTGCAGCCTTTTCATCCATAAAGAATTCTGTTTAGCGCCCTCATTTAAACCACGCAAACTTGTATGACCCTTATTCTTAAAAGCACTGAAATCGCGAATCGTTAAAAACAGAAACCGATGCCCATCAAGTTGGACACCCCTGCAACCTGGACACTGGATTCTGTTTTAAGTTAAGCAGGACATATTTCTATTTAATGAAGATATTCATCTGTATTACTTTATTCTGTTAATTTTGTTATCTTAAACTAAAATGTATATGATTGAACCATTTATTTCCCATGTATTTGTATAATCCAAAACATACATCACATTAGATTCATGTTGGTGTCACGTGGTACAATAACATTATTTTTTAAATAATTACCTATTTGCCACGGGCCCTTGGAAACGGAGGCCTCATAAATAAATGGAACAACATACAGTTAATCTGTGCGATCGGTGTCGGACAATCTCACTCATGGATGGTTAGTATCGGAATTGGGGTCATAAAACCCTGATCGGAAAAATCACCCAAAAGCCTACTGTGAAAATTGCTAGCATCTACTGACCCCTTCTTATATGGTTACAATACAAATATAGAATGCATAATCCAAAAACAAATTGCAATTTTAGCAAACAATGAAGTTAAATGTAGTGAAATAGTAGCCAAGTTATGACAATTTACCAACATGACGTAATGTACATAAATCATTTGTCCCATTCCAAAATAAAAGCTAAATATAACACCATGTAACAGCCCCAAGGAAAAGTCAGGCCTGTGTGACGGCAGTCTTGGCTCACCTTTACCCCTCTCCCTCAGCAAGCAAATCGGTGCTTTTTCCCCACCAATAGAAAAGGTGGTGTCACGTTTCATTGCCTGTTTGCTTTTACTTGGAAAATGGGTGCTTGTGTTAACTTCTGCACCAAAGAGCACACAAATGAGCAATAAATGTGACCACTCAAAGTCGGAATCCTGGGATCGTGTTTTGGTTTTACTAGATTTTCCCCCAATGCGAAGGTTGATACCAGAAATATCAAAGGCAAGCGTTATCGTCGTTGCCCAAACTTCATGTCGACCTTGGTGATCACTCTGTCCAGGTCAGTGGACGGTCGAGTGAGACGCTATGACCTCAGAATGGGACAGCTTCACGTGGACTTCATCAACAGTCAGTAAATCTCTTCCAGGATAGTTAGGTGTCCACGGCGAGGGAAACATGCCGGTGATTGTGTGCGAACTTTTCTGTCGCAGGTCCCATCACGTGTGTGTGTTTCACTCAAGATGGACAGTGCACGCTCAGCTCCAGTCTGGACTCCACAGTGAGACTGCTAGACAAGAGCACGGGAGAAATGCTGGGCGAGTAAGTGAGAAGTTTATTGAGGAGACATGAGACACGTACCCCCCTTTGGTAAATGTGAGTGTGCTGGCCTCAGGTTCACGGGACACCAGATGAAGGGATACAAACTGGAATGCTGCCTGTCCTCCAAAGACACTCATGTCCTGAGCTGCTCAGAGGACGGACACGTGTACTGCTGGGACTTAGTGGAGGTAATAAAGGCACCCTGAGTTTGATGCCTTCTACATGCGTGCTGAGGATGTTCTGCATGCTGTCATCTCGCAGGGCTCTTTGTCCTTGAAGCTGCCTGTGGGCAAGGCCGTGGTCCAGTCCATGGCCTTCCACCCCAAGGAGACCCGCCTCCTTACCGCCACAGAGGGGCGTGTCCAAGTGTGGGCGTCAGAGCCTGAAGAGACAGAGGATGCTGGCACTGCAACCTAATTTGTCGCACAGACAGAACTCGGACTAGTGGGCTGTTTGGGGTGTGTACTAGGAATGTCCTGATTCCATCTGCAGGATCGGCTGCCGATAGGCTGTGTTTTGAAGATTGGATAAGATCGGCTTTCACCACGAGATCGGGCCAATACGGTTGCCGTAACTCCGGGCCACACTCCAACATGGTAGGTGCGATAAATGCACCTAAAAGCAGGTTGGACCTCAACTCCCACCATCTGGATGATGAAGAAAACACAACACCACCATGCAGACATGTCCGCGGTGTGTCATGGTGAAGTTAGTTTCACGTTGAACGCTGGCTATTCAGCTACAGCAGTAGCTTCCCTCACTGTGCCAGCAGCTCACACAGAAAGATCCACTTCAACCGCTGGTTGGCCAAAAAATCATATATTCTCACACCTCAAATGAATCCATAACGATGTCAAATGATTAGTTCTACCTTTTCCATTTGCATGTGACCCAGCATTCGCACTACAAGCTCACGGTGCAACGACGCTACCTAGTTTTCTTATTCTACGCAATTGACTCCATCCGCCTGCACTAACCAACATGCTGGACACCACTGCCCTCTACAGCCCACCCACTAAACTGCAGCTTGGAAGAACACAATATGCCCTTTGCTGCAGTGTTTGACACGCCTATTTGTTTCCAGTTTTATCATTTATTAGATCATCCATTATTTTAATTAGCGACCTGACTCACAGATGGTTTGTTCCAAAAAACGAACAATATTGTTGGTCATATTGTGTAATTAAAAAAAAGGAAATTCCGCAATACTTAGTTGCATTTGTAATGCTTTGAAGAACTATTTTCATATCCACATTAAATTCCACAAATTCATGTTTGTAACAAAAGTTTAATATATATTTTGAAAAAAAGGATCGGTATTGGATTGGCATAACTGGGAAAAAAATCGGATCGGAAGCCAAAAAATTGTATCGGGACATTCCTAGTGTGTGCATATGCGGTTTACAAAAATATGACTTCAGAAAATGGAAAAAACAGACCCAAGGATGTCATTTGTAGTTTGAAATATGTTTGTTTTTAGTAATTTTTTGCAAATTGGTCATAACCAATTATGCAAATTTGATGGCATCATTACTTTGACAAACGGCTAATCAATTGCAGTGCTGTAGCAAACACTGAACATGATGGAACTAAGTGATGAGTCCATCCTACGTTTTGTCCCTTCAATTCAAATGTTAAGATTGTTTGCTTTCTGGCAAATGACTGCATTTTCTATAAAATACTTGACATTGGGGAGAAATAAGTGGTTCAGATATCCCTTTATTGAATCAGACACATAAAGGTCTATATAAAAACAAACAACATACACAGTACAACTATAATCCATATAAGCAGTGCTTCCAGAGCACAGAGCTGTTTATGTCACTGCTCCGCTTTGGGCTGATAAAAACATAATTTCATTTTGCAAGACATCATGAATTTGTAAATAAAATGTCTTACAACAGCATTGAAAGTAGTTACATTATTCTGAACGGACAACAAACTGGTGCTTGTCCCGCGAGGGACCCTCAACAGGAGTCTGAGAGCATGGTTGTATGCAACCCGCAGCTTATATTTAGCTTTGAGTAGCAACACCACCAGTGGTGTGAAGAAAGCTTTGATCAAAGCTACTTTAACATTGTCAGTGCACGTTCCAAATTTCTGTGCCAGGATGTTTGCTTGTGCATACAATTTACAATATTGCCTCTGAATGTCATCATCTGAGAGATCATTCCTGATGACGTGACCCGGTTATTTAACCTTATCCACCACAGCCAGCTCTCCTCCTGCCAGGGAGAAATTAGGAAACACGGCCTTGGGCTGCTCTTTAGTCTTCACGGCCATCACGGCGCTCTTTTTTTGAATAAACTTAATGTCATTATGTTCGCCATACTCAGACTGTGAGCAACTGCTGCAAGCCAGCAGAGCATGGAGACCGAAAAACCACATTGTCTGCATACAGCAGGTGATTCAGGAGCCGTTCTCCCACCATACAGCCTGTCTTGCAGCTTTGAGGCTTATGTGAGAGCTCACGCATGTAAAGGTAAAAGAGCATAGGTGACAAAATCCCATTTGTGACCGAAAAAAGACCAGATGTTGCAGTGCCCCATCTAACCTGCATGGTTTGGTGAGTGTACAAAAAATGTAGGGCCCGGACTAGATAGGGAGGAACCCCTCGTTGGAGTTTAGCAAACACTTTGTCGTGGTTAATGCGATCAAAAGTCTAAGAAGCACAGAAACATGGTGGAGTTCTGCCTTCTCTACTTCCTCACTGCCTCTTTCAGGGCATAAATGTGCATGTCAGTTCCATGTTTTCTTTTAAAGCTGAACTTCTCATCAGTAGTGACTACATAGCTCTGAAATTTATTCCTAAAAGATTTCAAAAACTTTAGATATTACACTGGCCAGTGCAATGGGCCTGTGGTTGTCAGTACTAGAGATGTTCCCAGTTTTGTCTTAAACTACAGGGACAAGCAGAACAGACAGCATAGCACTGGGCAAAGTACCATGCATTACCTTTGCAGTAAAACATAAAGCAAGCAATATAACAACTCTGCGGCTGGCAAATTCTAAATGCTCTGCTGTAATGTGATCCAAACCACATGATTTATTCATTGATGATGGCATCAGACACCTCCTAAAGAGTTTACTACAATCAGCTCAACCACATTGTCAGGTCCAGAGACTCCAACAGTGGAGGGAAGTGGGACTTTGGATGCATTCATCACCTGAACCTCTCCCCAAAAATCAATCACGGTATACTTCAACATTTTTTGGGCCAAAATATCAGCCCTTACATTGTTTTCAGGCCTCTTAATGGATCCCAGAGCATATTTAAACTGTTTATCTCCCTGTTTTTTAATCTCAAACGCAGGACTTGGTTTACCTGCAGCAACCCAGTCTTTGCGCATGCAGCCTCACTTTCATGACATTCAAATGGTGTATAAACATTCAGGATAAGAAACACATTTTTATTTGTGAATTTATTTTAACATGATTATACATTTTTGAACTAAATGTAAAAAACAATTACTTGACTCACTCAAGCTATATTTTCATAAGAACTGTCCATTTGAAAGTGTCCGCTACATTGTGAGGGGTGAAGTCAGAGCCACTGTGAGTTTTTGAGTGTCCCCTGTGCGACGACCTATCAGGGACGTGTCCTGCAGCAGGGAGACCAGCTCAACGGGCCCAGGAGTGCCCCGCTTCTCCAGACTCTTCTTACACAAGACAGCCAGCTTGTCACTGCAGCCGCTCAGCCTGGAGGTCAGGGACCTTTTAGGCCGAGGCATCTTCTTCCTGTCCGGGTCGTGGACAACGCCGTGCCGCTGGAGGCTCTGCTTCATGGCAAAGGTCTTGCCGCAGTCCGGGTGGCCACAGGTGAAGGGCTGCAACTCCTCGTGGAAGGCCTGGATGTGGCTCTGCAGGTTAAAGACGGTAGTGAACGAGCGCTCGCAGGCCTCTCTGGGACACTTGTAGACCAACCGGGTGTCCGAGTGGACCCTCTGGTGCTGCTCCAGGAACCAGGAGTCCTTGAAGACTTTGCTGCACTGCTCGCAGCTAAGCGCTGGTCTGTGCTGCTCCCTCCTGTGCTTCAGGTACTCCGTCCAGGTGCTCCCTGTGAAGTCGCAGCTCTCCATGGTGCAGGGGTAGCCTCTGTGCACTTTCATGTGGCGCTTGAGCCTACTGGGGAAGGTGAATCGCATGCTGCAGCCACCGTGCGTGCACTGGTAGGCGGGCGCGTGAGTGTGCTCCTCGCTCATGTGCGACTTGAGCTGCTTGTTTTTCTTGAACTCCAGACTACAGCCGTCCACCTCGCACTTGTACCGCTTGGCCTCTCCGGAGTGAACGCGGCTGACGTGCCGGGCGAGGTTGGAGTTGGTGGTGAAAGCCTGCGCGCAGCCCTCCGCCGTGCAGGGGAAGGGGCGTAGGCCGCTGTGGCTGAGCTGATGGCGGGCCAGGTGGTAGGGGCTGCAGAAGGCCTTGTCGCAGCCGTCGTGGGGACATCCGTGCGGCCTGACGCCGGTGTGCTTGCACAAGTGAGCGTCGAGCTTCCACTGCTTGTTGTAGGCGGCCGCGCAGCCCGCAAACGAGCAAATGTACCGTTTGTGGGGCTCTACTTTTCCCTCCATATCTGCTTTTCCGTGGTTAGCAGTTTAGACAATTTAACGAATTGCCTTCTTTCTTGGTTTTTTGTTTTACGGCGGCAGGCAACCGTGGAAAAGATTTACCTCCGGGGCTGTCAACACGTTGTCGCCCGAGACGCCATGTTTTCCCATAATCCTTTGCGGTGTGACGTCAGCCGATATGTTTTGTGGAAGCGAGACAGGACGAGGATTCCGTGTTGAAATATCGCGTGTGTTTGACTTAATCATCGCATCCACGCACAGCTGAGTCTTTGGCTTTGAGTACATTGTTTCGTGGTAAGAAATGCACGCATGTCTCTGCTAAGTCGGCCATGCGTGTTGCTTTGTGGAGTGTGGGGAAGCCTTGCCTAGCTAGCCAAGGCTAATTAGCAGCTATGCTAGCTGAGCTGCTCGGGCTTAACATCTCTGGTGGAAAGTGGACGT
This sequence comes from Oostethus manadensis, assembly GCA_024372805.1. Classification (NCBI taxonomy): domain Eukaryota; kingdom Metazoa; phylum Chordata; class Actinopteri; order Syngnathiformes; family Syngnathidae; genus Oostethus; species Oostethus manadensis. The sequence goes on along the minus strand of QODF01000109.1, from coordinate 1,062,288 downwards.
GCTTACAGCATTTGTACGATGTCTAGTTTCATACTCGACACGCCCGTCGACAGGGAGGTCGCGTTCGGGCCGCAATTCGCGTAAACAGGAGGCTGACATCGGTTAGCATGTTAGCTCGCTGGGCCTCTCATTGTTTACGTCCCAGGCCGGACTGCAAACGTGCACACACTTCAGTTGTCCTGCATTTATTCCATCCATCCATCCATTTTCTTCCGCTTATCCGAGGTCGGGTCGCGGGGGCAGCAACCTAAGCAGGGAAGCCCAAAGGTCCCTCTCCC
>QODF01000109.1:1034362-1059984 GCA_024372805.1 Oostethus manadensis | reverse complement strand
AACCAACTCACCACCAGGTGGTGATCAGTTGACAGCTCCGCCCCTCTCCTCACCCGAGTGTCCAAAACATGTGGTCGCAAGTCCGACGACACAACCACAAAGTCAATCATCGAACTGCGGCCCAGGGTGTCCTGGTGCCAAGTGCACATGTGGACACCCTTATGCTTGAACATGGTGTTCGTTATAGACAATCCCTGACAAGCACAGAAGTCCAATAACAAGACACTGCTCGGGTTAGGATCAGGTGGGCCGTTCCTCCCAATCACACCTCTCCAGGTCTCACTGTCGCTGCCAACATGAGCGTTGAAGTCACCCAACAGAACAAGGGAATCCCCCGAGGGAGCACTCTCTAGTATTTCCTCTAAGGACTCCAAATAGGGCGGGTATTCTGAACTGCCGTTTGGCGCATAAGCGCAAACAACAGTCTGGACCCGTCCCCCCACCCGAAAGCGTAGGGAAACTACCCTCTCATTTACCGGGTTAAACTCCCAACGTGCAGGCATGGAGCCGGGGAGCAACAAGAATTGCCACCCCTGCTCGTCGCCTCTCATTGCTGGCAACACCACAGTGGAATGAAGTCCAGCCCCTCTCGAGAGGACTGGTTCAAGAGCCCTTGCCGTGCGTTGAGGTTAGTCCGACTATATCTAGCCGGAATTTCTGCACCTCACGCACCAGCTCAGGCTCCTTCCCCGCCAGAGAGGTGACATCCCACGTACCGACAACTAGCTTCTGTAGCCGAGGATCGGACCGCCAAGGCCTCTGCCTCCGGCCGCCACCCAGCTCTCTTTGCACCCGACCCCTTTGGCCCCTCCCACGAGTGGTGAGCTCATTGAAGGGGGACCCACGCTATCTTTTCGGGCTGTGCCCGACCGGGCCCCATGGGTGCAAGCCCGGCCACCAGACGCTCGCCATCGTGCCCCGCCTCCGGGCCTGTCTCCAGAGGGGGGCCCCGGTGACCCGCGTCCGGGCGAGGGAAAACGAAGTCCAATTGTATCATTTATCATTAGGGTCTTTTGAGCCTCTCTCTGTCTGGTCCCTCCCCTAGGACCTGTTTGTCATGGGTGACCCTACCAGGGGCATGACAGCTCCCGACAACTTAGCTCCTAGGATCATTGGGACACGCAAACTCCTCCACCACGGTGGTGACTCAGGGAGGAGGTCCTGCATTTATTTACATATATTTAATGTCGTCAAGGAAGTTGCTTGAACCCATTTGTAACATGACATGACAGTAATTGCAGTTCCGGATAAGGAGTTTTGGGGTGGAATTGGCATTTTTCCAGCTGGAGTTGAAAGAAAAAGAAATGAAGACCTAACCTACTTATTCATACCATAAAAAGCAGCCTTTACAGTGTGTATTTGTTTTATTTATTATGCATGTACCGAATTTTTTATTATGAAAGGAACACCACACAGCACCTTTCCAGGAACCTCTCTGTTTGCTAATTCTGTGACTGTCTCCTCCTCCTGTGGCGAACCAAAGACAGACATTGAATGTGTTGAGATCTCGTTGCTAAAATGGTAAGCCTCTTCTCACTCTGACACCGGAATATTTGCCACTTTTACAAACACGCTCCTCTCGTAGGGAGAACGAAAAGGAACAAACAAATACTACCCTCCGGACTTCAACCCAGCCAAGGTGTGTGTAATGATGATGATGATAATACATGTTTTTGGTGCATAACGAGTGATTTCTATGTGTTTCCTCTTTGCAGCATGGGTCCCTCAATGGTTACCATAAAACCCACGCTCTCCGCGAGCGAGCCAGGAAGCTGTCACAGGGCATTCTCATCATCAGGTCGGTATACCTGCAACCACATACTGTGCAATAATAACTGTCACACACAACAAGTGTTTTTCACAAGAATCTGCAACCGCAAACAAACAGTAACATCTAACTTTCACTCACTCACTCTCAGGAGGTATATATGCGCATGGTCACTGTGGAACATTGGTTTTGTGCCTACAGGTTTGAGATGCCGTACAACATCTGGTGTGACGGCTGCAAAAACCACATTGGCATGGGTACGTACACTTTCTGCCCTGATCTTGGTTTTCCCACTCAACCGGTGCTCACTGTCGTGTCCTTCCCGCTCAGGGGTGCGTTACAATGCGGAGAAGAAGAAAGTGGGCAACTATTTCACCACGCCCATCTATAGGTGAACACAAATGCTAGTTGTCTCATCTAATCATAACCGAATAGCTTTTAACACAAGATTGCTTGTGACAGGTTCCGGATGAAGTGCCACCTGTGTGTCAATTACATCGAGATGCAGACGGACCCGGCGGCGTGCGACTACGTCATTGTGAGCGGCGCCAGCAGGAAGGAGGAACGCTGGGACATGGCTGAAAATGAGCAGATCCTCACCACAGGTACACAGACATCATCAGTTTTGTGGCCACTGCATATCATACTAAAGAAAGTAAAAACGGGAATAGTCAGTGTACAGCTTGTACAGCAGTATTCAAGTACTACCCATTAAAAAAGTCAACACATAGCCAGTGTTGTCTGAACAGCTGGCAACACAAGTGCAAGATCATTGTGTCTTGCCTGGATTTAAGCGTGGTGGTGGTGGTAGCGTGCATGAGTACTGTTTCCAATGGGGAGCTGCGGTTCAATAAGGGGAAATAATAAATCCGACATTCACCATGACATTTCAACCCACAGAGCGGGAGGAAAAAGAGAAGCTGGAAACGGACGCCATGTTCAAGCTGGACCACGGTGGGAAGGACAAAGAGAAGCTCACTAAGGCTCTCCCCTCGCTGGTGGAGCTTCAGGACTACCAGGCAAGCTGGAAGGACGACTTTCAGCTCAACAGCGCCCTCCGCCAGAAGTTCAGAGTAAGTTAACAAGTTTGTGTGGAAGCACAGACACCGAAACCACTAACTGGTCTTACTTGGTTGTCTAGACAGAGAAGAAGGTGATAGCAGAAAAGGAGGAGAAGGACGACGCTGTGAGGGCGAGGACCAACCTGTCCATCCCGTTACTCCCCGAGAAGGATGAGGACAAGAGGCTGGCGGCTTTGCTCAGTTACCAGGCGCCCGACTGTGAGTCCTCTCTTCTTCTATTGACACTCCATTGTTTATTATTATTTATTTGTATTAATGAATTATCATTATTTATTATTATTATTTAACAGCTAGACTGTCCATTCCTTTAAAAAGTGATGTGAATGCTCAATGTAAATTAGGACGCTTGCTACGACGTCACAGCACATCATAGCAATCTCCCATGCCCTTGTAAATATACTATAGGTGATATGATATGACATCATCATTGATCTTCTTACCAAACAAGTCCAACATGTTGTAACTATTACGTTTACAAATTAGCCGACCAAAAGCTGCATGCAGACTTGGTGTGGTCCGTTTAATAGCTTCTCCTCTCCACCCTCAGCCTTTGAGGACAGGCAGCGCTGCAAACGCAAGGAGATCTCCTCGCGCTCGTGGTTCAGCTCCCCCCCGGCCACACCAGGGGGCGCCACTGGGGGTCTGCTCCACAAACTGGGCCTACAGGGGAAAGAGGCAGCAATGGCCAAAGCGCTGAGCCCCTCCCAGCTCATCCGCAAGCCTTGCGCCGCACTGGCCCCCAGGAAGTCTGACTCGAAGGAGGGGTCACAGGCAGGTAAAAGGCAAGAAGTAAGCGAGACGAGCAGCAGCACCGAGGAAGAACGCAAGGAGAGCCCGAGACCTCAGGACTGTAAAAAGACAGAGAAGGACAGCGGTTTGGGGAGTTTGGGCTCTCTTGTGCCAAACTACAGTGACTCTGACTCCGACCATGGACACTGAGAAGAATCAAACGGACTTTTAGTACACAGACCTTTTTATTTAATGCTGGAATGAGAGACTGAAGCTCAAGAAGGGGACAAAGTTTCTAGGACCTCTCCATGTGACTTCAGAATGTACTGCTGGAGTCTGCTTGCAACACGTTATGCTAACAGGACGTCCAGTTTGCACCTATTGATTTTCCAAACACAAGCTGATTTTACGTAACTGCCAGGAAGCTAGCCCTGTAGTACATTCAGAACAGTAACGTCATCAAGTAGAACTGCACATCTTTTGGCAGTAACGTTCAAGTTTGAATCATCTTTCAAGTGGAAGATCTGCGTAATCAAAGCTCATTTAGTGATGCATTGTACCTAATATAGTGAACTTTTGCACCAGCACACAAATAATCTCTTTGGAACATTGGAGAATTAAATTTAAAGATCAACTTGTTCCTTCTTCATATACTTTATGGTAATTATTTTGCAATCAATGAAAAATGTAGTGAAGTCAGGGTTTCCCCAAGGAATGTTTGAAGCCGTGGCGGTGGGCTGCATGGGAGGCGGACTGCCGCTGCTGTGTCATGCTGCTGCTGCTGCATTGCTGTGGCAGGATTTGGCGAGTTTTGAGTTATGCTTTTTAGATTAGATTCAACTTTATTGTCATTACACAAGTACAAGTACAGGGCAATTAAATGCAGTATGAAGTTTTGACCAAAATGAAAATTATGGCCAGTGACATTATGAAGTCACATGTGGGATCAAACAACGGTCTTGCTAAGAAAAGTCCAGTTTTGTTGACCACATGTTCCCATGTGACCTTCAGCCTTTGTGGAGTTTCCCATTGCAACACATACCCCTGCTTGAAAGTTGAGCAGTCTGAAAAATCATCAAGCCCCGCCTTTTCTGCCGTCATATAAGTGGGCGGAGACAAGGTTGGCTATAGCTGTTCTCCTCGAGGGCATCCACGGTCCACTCAAGTCGACATGGCTGGACGGATTCTGCTACTATTATTATTTCTGTGTTTGCTGTGTGAGGTCAACGGAGGGTTCAAGTCAAAATTGTGAGTGAGGTATCATACTACTGCGGGCCCTAAATCACCTGTGACCTACTGACTGACTGTGCTCTTTTCAGGAAAAAAATCCTCAGAAAGTAAGTGCTGACATCATAGACGCCGCTGCTTTCCACCGAGTTCTAAATTGTGAATTGTCTCCACAGAGTAGGCATTGGTAAAAAGCATGACCCACCTCCACCCGTCTCGCCTCCGTTGTAAGTAAGAGCACAAAGACACGGCTCTTAGTTTCATAGATGAACCTACCAAAATGATGCAAGTTACTTCTCTGCAAAATATACACTGCTAAAAAAAAATTGAACACTTTTTAAGTCAGCGTATAGTAACCTATCAGTCAAACTTCTGCGATTTTGATCTGGTCAAGTAAATAGCAGAAGGGGTTGTTAATTAGTTTCAGCTGCTTTGTTGTTAATGAAATCAACAACACAGGGGGGCAACAATGAGACAGACCCCAAAACAGGAATGGTTTTGCAGGTTGAAGCCTCTGACTCATCTCTTTTGGCTGATTTTTTACTGGCTGACTTTCTATTGCTGTAGTTTTTCATTTGGCTTGGATCAACATCTCTGTTGATAGCATGGTGCTCTACCTGGATGCTACAGAGGTTGCACAAGTAGTCCAACTCCTCCAAGATGGCAAAACAATACGTACCGTTGCAAGAAGGTTTGCTGTGTCTCCCAGCACAGTCTCAAGAGCATGGAGGAAAGGTAGCAGGAGACAAGTAGTTACTGCAGGAGAGATGGACAGGGCCGTAGAAGGTCCTTAAACCCTCAGCAGGATCGGTATCTGCTTCTTTGTGCAAGGTGGAACAGGATGAGAACTGCCAGACCCCTACAAAATGACCTCCAGCAGGCCACTGGAGTGAATGCTTCTGACCAAACAATCAGAAACAGGCTTCATGAGGGTGGCCTGAGGGCCCGACGTCCTGTAGTGGGCCCTGTGCTCACTACCATGCCCCGTAGAGCTCAATTGGCATTTGCCATAGACCACCAGAATTGGCAACTACGCCGCTGCCGCCCTGTGCTCTTCACTGATGGGAGCAGGTTCAACCTGAGCACATGCAAAAGACGTGAAAGGGTCTGGAGACGCCGTGGAGAACGTTGTGCTGCCTGCAACATCATTCAGCATGACCGGTTTGGTGGTGGGTCAGTGGTGGTCTGGGGAAGCATATCTCTGGAAGGACACACAGACCTCAGCAGGTTAGATAATGACACCCTGACTGCTATTAGGTATCGGGATGAAATCCTTGGACCCATTGTCAGATCCTATGCTGGTGCAGTGGGACCTGGGTTTCTCCTGGTCCACAACAATGCCCGACCTCATGTGGCTGGAGTATGCAGGCAGTTCCTGGAGGATGAAGGAATCAATACCACTGACTGGCCACCACGTTCACCTGACCTAAACCCAATAGAACACCTCTGAGACATTATGTTTAGGTCCAACTGGCGCCACCAAGTTGCTCCTCAGACTGTCCAGGAGCTCAGTGATGCCCTGGTCCAGATCTGGGAGGAGATCCCCAGGACACCATTTGACGTTGTCAGGCATGCGTACAAGCACGTGGGGGCCACACAAACTACTGACAATCATTTGGAATTGCTACAATGACATTTTGCCAAAATGGACCAGTCTGCTGCATCATTTTTTCACTTTCATTTTTGGAGTATCTTTGATTTTCCCCCTCTGTACGGTGGTCATTTTCATTTAAAATAGCTGTGTGTTATTCAATCAGTGATCCATTTTGTGAAAAAAAACAGGTGTGAATCAGGTGATCCGTACTTAAGCATGAACCGGCACTTGCTGAACAGGCAATTTCCTGAAAGCCTTTCAAGACTTGGTCAAAGGAACAGCGTATTTTGATTAAAAAGTTGATTGGAGAGGGGAAAACTTATGAAAATGTTGATTGCTCAGCTAAAATGATCACCAATACGTTAAGATGGAGAGCAAAACCAGAGACACGTGGCAAAAAATGGAATACAACTTTCAAAATGTATGGAAGAATAACTAGAATGGCAAAGGCTCAGCCAATAATCAGCTCTAGGATGATTAAAGACACTCTGCAGTTACCTGTAAGTACTGTGACAGAAGACGTCTGTGTGACACTAATCTATTTAAATAAAGTCCCTCTGTTTTAAAAAAACGGCATGTACAGAAGAATACAATTTGCCAAAGAAAACATCAACTGGCCTAAAGAGAAATGAAGGAACATTTTGTGGACTGAGAGTAAAATTGGTTTTTTTGGGTCTAAGGGCCACAGACAGTTTGAGACGACCCCCAAACTCTGAATTCAAGCCACAATACACAGTGAAGACAGGTGTGGTGGTGGGGTGTGTTCCTCTCAGATACGGGGTGGGGATGGCTGTGGTGGTGTTTAGGGGTGTGGGCCGCCGGGATCTCCTACAGTGGCGTGCCTGTTGGCTGGGTGAGGCTGCTCCTGGACTGCAGTCACTGGGCGCGGTGGGTCCCGGGAAACAGGGGTGGCTACTGCCTTTAGGCTCGTCCTCTGGGAGGGAATTTTTTTTTTTTCCCTCCCAGTCCTACTATCCCTCGGGTCCTCGCCCCCCCTACTCCCTGCAAACAAGCACTTAGGTTAATGGGGAGTGCGTGTGCTCAATGGGAGTGTGGCAGGGGGGGGTCACAAACATCACTTCCTTCTGTGGTGCCATGGGGGCCGCAAATTCCACAGTTTTAATTACACTTACTCACTATACATAGACTTTGACACCTCACATTCATTTTTGGGGTGGCGGGACTCGTGTCACCTGGTGGGCAGAACTACTCAGTCGTGCTCAGCCGGCGATGTGGTTCTGCCCATGGTGTCACGCAGTTTCGGCTCCTCAATTTTAACTGCCTACACACATACATCTCAGACCTCATAACACTCTTAGTTGGGTGGGGGGCGGTGATTAGAGGGTCCTATTACCCCCTTGTTTTCTTGGACGCTCCCTGGGGCGGGGGGCAGTAGGGGGGAGTGGTCAGTTCGGCTCCGGGTCTCAGTCGGCTGCAGTACTGGGAGGAGTGCAGTCGTGTGTGGATTTGCGCGTGTGTGTGCATAGGGCTGTGGCTGTGGGATTCCCGGCGGCTGGGTATGGTAGTATCGCCCCGTGTCTTGAGGGAGCTCGCGGTGGTGCTGCTCGCGGCATTGGAGGGGTGGCACATGCAGGTGCATATGTGAAAATGTAGGTGCGTGGGTGTATGCGTGTTGGCATGTGTGAGTGGGGGAACAGGGTTTGGTGTGGGTACTAGGGCTGGGGTGTGAGAGCACTGGGGGTGGGGTGGACGGTTTTTTTTTGCCACCCCCTCTAACGTCGTGGTAGGCGATGGCCCGCGGCAACTGTGTCTGGGGCGGCCTGGGGCTCCTGGCGTGTTGAATGTGGCCCCTGGTTTGGGGGGTGGGTGGCTTTTGGGCCCAGGGGCTCTGTGGCGGATGCCCGGCTTGCCTTGTAACTGGCTGGCCCCCGGTGGGTGTTTCGGCGGTTTGGGTCCGTGCCCCCCTGTGGCCCTTGCTCGACTGCCGAGTGGCGTCCGGCCTGGTCTCCCTAGTACCTCTTCGGAGCGGACTCGCGGTTGCCTTTTGGGGGGTGGGGTCGGGCCGTCCTGTCTGTGGGGAGCCTGCTGGGGGGCCGTGGTCCGGCGTCTTCCTTGTCGGACCCTCGCTTTTGGAGAGTGTGTGGTTTGGGATGCATGGCTGCGTTCACCACAAACATCTACTCATTCTCTGTTTCACTCTGATGCAGTTATCCTGTCACTGCAGAGTAATGTAGATTTAATGTAGATTTGTTGCACGTGTCATCTGGATGGTCATTGTTCAAGAGGTTCTTTTTTTTCTCCTTGTTCTTTTATGTTTATTATTAGTAGTATATATGTATGTGTGTATATATGTGTATGTATGTACTGCATGGATACGTGTATGTGCACAGTATGTATGCATATATATATATATATGTGTACGATACAGTATATGTGTTCTTGTGGGATTTCAAAGAAAACACATGACTGTACGTGTATTCAACAAAGAGTATAACAATTCTTACAACAATTATGATGCTAAAACCATCGAATCCCTGATACAAACATGATGGCAATTGTGAAGACTTGTTTAATGTCCATGTGATCTAACTATGACACAGTTTGCATGTTACTAGGTGGTTGCACAAAGAAAACTTAATGGAGAATTAAGAACAAATTACTCAAATACCTTTCTAACAAGAGAAGACCGGAGAGACCACTGGTTATCGACCTAACCTGCGCTCCTGTAAATAGCTGAAGTGTGAAATAAAACTCAAAAAATCTACTGGAGTCGAGTTGATAAAGAGTCCTCTATGATCTTCTCAGCCTTTTTAAGTAAGTTTTAAGTTAAGCAATTTTGCTCAGCACTTAAAGGCAGCTTGACTCCCATTCGGCTGTTATGATGCTGGACAAGACAAAAAAAAACAGCCATTGTGACACTTTTGATGGGATTTCCATAATTGATGTGGTGGTTTCTTGCCTCTAGAGTGAGCGAAATATTTGTCATGGTGTCATTGCACGTGTTAAAAATATGTTTTCTGAAGCATTCATTGTTTACTTTCAGGCCAGTACAGCTGGTGGCGCCACAAGCTGATGCCCCGAGGTACCGTCTTTGTTGTGACTGTCCAGTTGATTACGTTTCAAGTATACAGGGGACCCTGTAATTAGATGTCATACGTAAGAATTATGCAGTTGTTTTGGTGAAAGTAACATAAAAGTGCACATGGAAGTTGTGTAAGGCAGTAAAGTTCTACAGGTTCGATAATGGCACATATGCAAATGACATACATTGTAAAGGTTTAATGAAATCTATGTAGTATAAATACATATTTTTCTTATTTCATATTTCTATTAATTGAGTTTTATTTATATTCGATATCTATTATGTATATTTATTTGTTTTAATATGATTGTTATCATTACTTTCAAATACCCTTCATATGCCCTTTAAGGACACCCTTTATAATATGTCATACAAACTAATGACTTTTAATCTACGTCTTTTGGAAGTAACAAATTGCGTTTTGCACTCCCGTGATAATGACCTGTGCCCCTTTGTTACAGTGGGAGTGACTCAAAAGTAACACACATTGTACAAGTTGCCCTTAAAGCCAGTTTATTTAAAATGTTACCTTGAATTTAATGTATTTGTTTAGGTGGACTTTTGTTTATATTTGTATATATTTTTGTATTTTTTTCTACTTATTGCAAATATTAGTTTTTATTTAATTAATTTTCGATGAATTAAACAGTTTTTGCACTTACATGACAATGCACCATGACAAAATGTGTCAGGTTCACCTTGCTAGCCCCAGACCTGCTGCGGGCAGACAGCCAGGAGAACATCTACCTGCAGGCTGAAGGTATAGGCACCCCCATAGAGGTCCACATCACCATCATGGACTTCGCCAGGACCACCACGTTGCTCACAGACAGAATCACACTGGATCAAGGCAACAACTTTCACGCTCTGCAGACTGTGCAGGTGAAGCAGACCTTTGAGTTTTTGTGAGATATGAGAGTGGAAAAAAACAAGTAATACTGTAGAATGGGAATGTCATTGTGTTTTCCCAGATGCCTTCTGGACCTTTGAATCGTGATGAGACCAAGAACAAGTACGTGTGGCTGATGGTGAACTTTGTCAACTACCACAAGGAGGAGAGAATTGTGCTGGTGTCCTTCCACTCGGGATACATCTTCATCCAGACGGACAAGCCTATCTACAACCCTGGAGATGAAGGTGATGCCTGACATATGTTACCACGTACACGGGTTGAAGAATATATGATGATTTTGGGGCATATTTTCCATAGATGCTCGCCTAAGAAAGACAAAAGCTGACTTTTATTTTCATAAATATCGAGCTCTGGCCATTATGAACATTAAGGATTGAGTCAGAGCACTGTTGTTGTTCACTTATAACGCTGAGCCTCGCAGATACAACTTGACCGTTCATTGTGCACGCATCTTCTAAGGACATTCTTACCTTTTCCTCTTCTCCTCAGTGCGCTTGAGAGCGTTTGTGTCGTCTCCATCCTTCAAGGCTTTCGACAGCTCTCTGACATTAGACGTGCAGGTGAGGACAAACCACTGTTGTTTCACTCGTCTTACAAATATGGGTCAGGACAGCGGCGCTGTGTGCCTCAACGAGTAGGTTGTGTGAGGTGCTAATAAGCTGTCAGTCATTCCTACTCTCTGACGGGACCGTGTCGTGTGTGCACCAGAATCCAGACGGTGTGGTGGTCAAGCACGTCTTCAGGAGCAGGGCTTCTTACGGCGTCTTTTCCGACTCGTTCCCCATGCCAGAATTTGCCAAGTGAGTATAAAGCTCAGCCATATGATTACTAAAAAGAGAAGAATGAGCTTTGGGGCAAATGATCATTGAGTCTTCATGGCATGTTCTTCATGAAAAGTGAAGGTCTGTGGAAGGTGATTGCCAAATTTGACCACTGGAAACAGAACACCTTTACCACCCAGTTTGAGGTGAAGAAATACGGTACGTCGCCTTTGAAAAGATTAAAAGAGAAAACGTGGAAAGAAATATAAAGTGAATCAATAATAAAAAAAATATATAAACAAACGTAGTCATACTTTTATTCATTTTCTATACCGCTTATCCTCCTTAGGGTTGCCAGACGTAGTCACACTTGTTTCCCGTTTGGCATTGCCTTCTCTGTATTGTCTTTGTCTTTTCGGTTTGCAACAACATCAACGGCAAAATGGAAAAAAAACAAAGACAATACAGAAAAAGCAATGAGAAATGGGGGGGAAAAGGATATGACTAAATTGTATATGTTTTATTATTGATTCTCTTTATATTTCTGCATGTATTTCCTTTTAATTTTGACACTCCCGTGTCTGCATGCGTTCCCTCCGTAAGATAGCGTCATCACTCCATCTGTCCTCTTTGAGAGCGTCTTTGTGGAACCGAGCTGTGTTGCATTGCAGTGCTTCCCGCCTTCAACGTCACCTTGACCCCCAGGAAGTCCTTCCTGAGCCTTGATGACGACAATCTGGAGGTGGAGATCTCCGCCAGGTACACAATTTGATTGATAAATACACACACAACAGTGTTTGCCAGTGGATGTATTTGTGGCGGTGACACGGGATACGTCGGGGTCTGTCTCCAGGTATCTGTACGGCGAGCCGGTCCAGGGGACGGCCTACGTGCTATTTGGAGTGGAAGCCAACAAGGAGATGACAAGGTTGCCTGCAGTCAAGCAGGTGTCAAATGTGAGTCATTCCAAATGTCACGGAAGCGAAGTCTCGTGTTTGTAATGATAATGTTTGATTGTAGCTGGAGGGCGGAGTCGTCACTCTGAGCATGGACGAGCTGAAGAGGGCGTACCCCGACATGAGGACATTGGTGGGCAACTCCATCTACGTCAAAGCTTCTGTCCTCACCAAGTCAGGTAAAGAAATGCTTCATGTTATCGAGCCTTGATGCTGGAACTTAGGCAGTTTAGGATTCCATCTTGCATCATAGAGGTCCTCTAATGAAATCATTTCCTGCTTGTCAACTTTCTTTTTTCCCCTTTGAAGGCAGCGACCTGGTTGAAGCGGAGAAAAAAGGGATCAGGATAGTGGAATCTCCGTACATCTTGTCGTTCAAAGACACACCAAAGTACTTCAAACCAGGACTGCCCTTTGATTTCACTGTTAGTTCTCCCTCGTGGTCAACACATCCACCTCATTGACAGCAGCTCAGGTTTCACTCCATCTCCTCAGATCCAGGTGACCCACCATGATGGTTCCCCGGCTCATAATGTCCCAGTGAAGGTGAACTTGCTAGAGGGGCCCATAATGGTTGGTGTAGGTACAGTGAGGGCCACCGTCAACATGCTCGGCGTTCATCACCCCCAAAGCCTTGTTGTGAGAACAGTCTGCTAATTATGTTATTAGACGTGGTGGAAGTGACTGATGGATGAAGTCCATGCTCTTCTCTTCTGTGTTTTCTCCAGGCTGAGACCACACAGGCAGGCCTCAAACCAGAGCAGCAGGCCAAGAACCAGATGTTTCTCCACCCGTACGTAGCCATGCTCAGTCAGAGCTACCTCTACATCTCTACCAGCACCAATGTGGCGTCTGTGGGCGACACGCTGTCCCTCACACTCACCATCGCTGCTGAGCAGATACACAGAAACAAGATTCAACACGTCACCTACCTGGTGAGTCCTAGTCGTCGTCGTCGTCGCAACCTGGCCTCCCTCGTCTTTTCAACACCCTGCTGTCCTTGCCAGGTGGTCAGTAAGGGCAAGATCATCCAAGCCAAGCGAATGGATGTGTCAGGACAGCTGGTAACCAGCATAGGGCTGACGGTTACCCCCGAAATGATGCCCTCCTTCCGCTTTGTGGCCTTCTACAGCCTCCTGGTGGGCCCCCGAGAGGAGGTGGTGGCTGACTCCATCTGGGTGGATGTGAGCGACTCCTGCGTTGGAGATGTGAGTGCTCCAAAGGACATCTTTTTTTTAAATTTTTATTTCAAATAGTGAAATTGGGAGTGATCACTGGGGAGTGATTTAACTACCCCAATTACCTCAGCCACGGTGATAGAACTGTCCACGTACGTATCCTCAGACTCTGCTTCCTCTACAGAAGGTATGTCAGTGGGGTTGAGAAGGGCCTCAAAGTATTCCTTCCACCGACCAACTATATCCACAGTCGAGGTCAGCAAGCCCCCGTCCGCACTGTAAACAGTGTGAACTGGGGGCTGCTTCCCCTTTCTGAGGTGTCGGATGGTTTGCCAGAACCTCTTCGAGGCCGACCGAAAGTCGTGCTCCATAGCCTCACCGAACTCCTCCCACACCCGAGTTTTTGCCTCGACCACCGCCGAAGCCGCGTGCCGCTTGGCCTGCCGGTACCTGTCAGCTGCTTCGGGAGTCCCGCAAGCCATCCATGCTCGATAGGACTCCTTTTTCAGCTTGACGGCAGCCCTAACCCCCGGTGTCCACCATCGGGTTCGGGGCTTGCCACCACGACTGGCACCGACCACCTTGCGGCCGCAACCACAACTGGCTGCCTCAGCAATAGAGGCACGGAATACGGCCCATTCGGACTCAATATCCCGGTCCTCCCTCGAAATGCAGGCGAAGCTCTGCCGGAGATGAGAGTTGAAGACTCGACGAACGGGAGATTCTGCCAGACGTTCCCAGCACACCCTCACTACGCGTTTGGGTCTGCCAGGTCTGTCCGGCATCCTTCCCCGCCATCTAATCCAACTCATCACCAGGTGGTGGTCAGTTGACAGCTCAGCCCCTCTCTTCACCCGCGTGTCCAGAACATACGGACGCAGGTCTGATGATACGACCACAAAGTCGATCATAGACCTGCGACCTAGGGTGTCCTGGTGCCAAGTGCACTTATGGGCATCCTTATGTTCGAACATGGTGTTCGTTATGGACAAACTGTAGTTCGCACAGAAGTCCAGCAACAACACACCGCACGGGTTCAGGTCAGGGAGGCCGTTCCTCCCAACCACGCCCCTCCAAGTCACACTGTCATTGCCCACATGGGCGTTGAAGTCTCCCAGCAGAACTATGGAGTCACCAGCTGGGGTGCTCTCCAGAACCCCTCTGATAGACTCCAACATTTTTCAAATAACTTCAAATCACTGATATAAACTGTATTGATCTGTTCCTGGGTCCAACTGTGGCCATCAGAAAGGATTAGTTCTGTGTTAAGTCACATTTCATTTTAACATCCTTAACAGTCCATACAAGCAACCTTCCCTCTTAGCTGAGCGCGTGTGCAATCAAGCAACACTCCCGTTGTTCTCAGGGCACAGCAAATCCTCGCAGCGCAACAAAATACAACCCAACATGAACTGACGATAAAATAATCACACAACAATTTCTTTGGTACCACTTTGCCATGCAGCTCCAGGAGTTACAAGCGGTAACAACCCAATGCTGAACACTGTCCTGCCAATAACGAGATCCTGTTGGCACGTATTTATTTTTGCAGCTAATCAATTTGTTAACAGCAGGTGAGGGTTTAAATACTGGTGCAGAGTAGTTAAGTTAATATGCGGCTAGCTAACCTTTATTATGGCGAAACAAACGGGTCGAGCCACATCCACTATCCAAGCTAAAGTAAAACAAGATCTTTTAAGATGGACTGTCTGACGGGGAGTATGTGGGAAAAGAAGAACAAGAGTTGAATATGAGAAAGTGCTGCTCGGAGCCACCGGCTGAGAGAAAAGTGTGGACTGGATGTGTGAGCCCTAAATGTGAATGTTAGGGCCATGCTTTTATTTTGACAGCCAGACTGACAGGAAAACAGAAAGTGTAGAGTTTGTGCAAGTAATGCAAGAGTGGTGGTTGTTTTGGTTGAGATTTGTTTTATTTTCATTTATTTTAGACAAAAGGAAATGGCACACTGTTTCTATATGGCATTTTATGTTATATGATCTATGTTTATCGTCACATGTTTCCCCGTGGGTGGCGTCACCACAAAAACAAAAACAGCAAAGGAAAAGCAAAACCCCCTTTTGGAGTTCATCTTAGAACTGCCTTCTTTGGGGCGTTGAGCAACTTCAACATCGGGGCGATGCCCAAAGGGATGCATTGATACATGTAGGAAATATCTTGCCTTGATTTGGCATTTTGTCCGGCAGCTGAAAGTTGGACCGGCAGATGGCGTATTGCGGGACTACGCTCCGGGGAAGCGATTCAGCATCCTTGTGAGAGGTGACCCCGGAGCAAACGTCAGCTTGGTGGCCGTGGACAACTCTGTCTATCTGCTCCGCAAGGACCGCCTCACCCAGAAGAAGGTCTGAGGAATCATCAATCAGCAACTGTGGTGTCCCTAAAACAGACAGAGGTTTCTTGGGTCTTCTCAGATGTGGGACATTGTGGAGCACGGGGACATGGGCTGCACCCGGGGAGGAGGCCGCGATGCCAAGGGGGTGTTTAAAGACGCCGGGCTGTTGTTCTCCTCCAGCACTGGCTTCGAAACCGACTCCAGGAATGGTACCTGAAGACTTTGAATTTGTGTCTACTCATGACACAACACTAACCGTCTCTCCTCTCCTGCAGCCCTGCACTGTCCAGTCAGCAACACAAGGAGGCGCTCTGCTGAGCGCTTGCAGCGGAAAGCGCAGTTGGGTGAGTGCCTCTGCGTGTATCTAAATAACAAAAGTTCTTGGTTTGTTCTATTTGAGCGCTAGAAATAAATTCCCATGCTCACTCTTGCCTCCTTAGGAACATAGTAGACAGTGTTTCCCATAAATGGACCTCCATGAGCTGTTTGCTCTTCCATGACAATGAAAAGCAAACTTAAAACATTACCTGTACACTGGGGGTGTCCAAACTTTTTCCAGCAAGGGTCACATATTAAAAAATAAAAGGAGGCAACAACAACATCTCTGTTGATAGCATGGTGCGCTACCTGAACGCTGCAGAGGTTGCACAAGTAGACCAACTCCTCCAGGATGGCACATCAATACGTACCGTTGCAAGAAGGTTTGCTGTGTCTCCCAGCACAGTCTCAAGAGCATGGAGAAAAGGTAGCAGGAGACAGGTAGTTACTCCAGGAGAGCTGGACTGCAGCTTCCGTAGAAGGTCCTTAAACCCTCAGCAGGATCAGTATCTGCTCCTTTGTGCAAGGAAGAACAGCATTAGCACCACCACAGCCCTACAAAAGTACCTCCAGCAGGCCACTGGTGTGAATGTTTCTGACCAAACAATCAGAAACAGGCTCCATGAGGGAGGCCTGAGGGCCCGACGTCCTGTAGTGGGCTCTGTGCTCACTACCATGCCCCGTAGAGCTCAATTGGCATTTGCCGTAAACCAGCAGAATTGGCAACTATGCCACTGGTGCCCTGTGCTCTTCACCGATGAGAGCAAGTTCAACCTGAGCACATGCGACAGGCGTGAAAGGGTCTGGAGATGCCGTGGAGAACGGTATGCTGGCTCCACCATCATTCAGCATTACCGGTTTGGTGGTGGGTCAGTGATGGGGAGACATATACCTGGAAGGACACACAGACCTCTACAGGTTAGACAATGGCACCCTGACTGACCTATTGTCAGAACCTATGCTGGTGAACCTGGGTTCCTCCTGGTCCATGACAATCCCTGACCTCATGTGGCTGGAGTATGCAGGCAGTTCCTGGAGGATGAAGGAATTGATACCATTGACTGGTCCCCACGTTCACCTGACCTAAACCCAATAGAACACCTCTGGGACATTATGTTTAGGTTCATCCGGCGCCTGCCAGGTTGCTCCTCAGACTGTCCAGCAGCTCAGTGATGCCCTGTTCCAGATCTGGGAGGAGATCCCTAGGACAGCGTCCGTGGTGTCATTAGGGGCATGCCCCGACGTTGTCAGGCATGCGTACAAGCACGTGGGGGCCACACAAACTACTGACAATCATTTGGAGTTGCTACAATGACATTTTGGCAAAATGGACCAGTCTGCTGCATCCTTTTTTCACTTCCATTTTTGGGGTGTCTTTGATTTCCCCCCTCTATGGGGTGATCATTTTCAAATGTTGTGGCATCATTTTGTTACTTATACATCACCTTCTTATTATCAGGAAAGATATTCAAGATCACCCCCCCCTGTTTAGATCTAATTTGTTTTCAAAATCTTCCTCTAATTTTTTAAAAAGTGTATATACACACGTATTTATCTGGAATAGGCTCCAGCATACCCGCAACCCTAATGAGGATAAGCGGTATAGAAAATGAAAAAATATATACATATACACACATATATTTATATATATGTGTGTTTCAGATGATCAAACAAATTGAAATATTAGTCAATGACCACACGTGAACATAAAATGCAGTTTTTAAATGAAACGCTTTATTAATAAAGGAGAAGAAAATTCCAACCTAGCCAAACCTGGCAATGTGTGAGAAAGTGATTGCAATGTGTGAGAAAGAACTGGTTAGGCCACCCTTAGCAGCAACGACAATCAAGCGTTAGCAATAACTTGCAATCATCTTAGCAGAATTGTTGTCACTTTGGAGGGTTTTCTATCATGAACCGCCTTAAGGTCATGCCGCAGCATCTCAACAGGGTTTATGTCAGGACATTGACTAGGCCACTCTTGAGTTTGTTTTTCTTCAGCCATTCAGTGGTGTGTTTTGGATCATTGTCCTGCTGCAGAACCTCAGTTCTTTCAGCTTGAGGTGACAAACAGATGGCCAGATTCTCCTTCAGGATTTTTTGGTAGACAGCAGAATTGATGGTTCCATTTATCACAGCAAATATTCGGGATCCAGAAGCAGCGTAACGGCCCCAGACCATCACACTACCACCACCATATTTTACTGTTGGTATGATGTTCTTTTTGTGAAATGTGGCATTTTCCAGATATAATGGGGCAAACACTCTTCAAAAAGTTAAATTTTTGTCTCATCAGATCACAGCGTATTTTTCTAAAGGTTGTAAAGATCATCAAGCTGTTTTCTTAATGTGCCGTTCTTTGGATGTTGTTGTGGTGTCTTTTGTGACCTCTTAGACTTATCACTGCGCTCTTGGGTTCATTATGGTTGGCCAGCCACTCCAACTCTGGGAAGATTCACCACTTTTTAATGCGTATGCCATTTCTGGATAATGACTCTCACTGTGGTGTGCTGGAGTCCCAAAGCTTTAAAAATGGCTTCATAACCTTTTCCAGACAGATAGATCTCAATTAATCTCAGTGAAGTCAGGTTTGAACAGGGGGGGCAATCACTTTTCACGCAAGGCCATGTAGGTCTGGATTTTTATTCTTACTTAACTATTTTCATGTTTTGTCTTTAGTTGTATTGTCACTGACTAATATTGAAATTTGTTTAATCATCTGAGAAGTGTGAGGAACATTCATAAAAATAAGAAAACAGGAAGGGGGAAACCGTTTTTAACACCACTGTACATATTCATTTTGTTTTGTTTCTCAATATGCTACAATGGTTCTTAATTATTTTCTGTTCATTTTTTCAGTTGTTTTCTGTGAGTTTTTCTTGTTTGACTTTTTGCTCTTAATACTTTTGACTTCATTCATTCTACAGCTGCTTTTCCTATTTTTGCTGATGTTTTTATCAAATATTTTATTTCGACTTTCTTTTTCTTATGTTACTTGCATACTCTTTTTTACATTACTTTCTTAACATTGTAACTTCTTCCATAACCTAAATTTTCCAAAAATTGTATTTTTTCAATGTTTTCTTTGTTTCTCATGAAATTACAAGTTTTAAATGCAATTTAAACTATTTCAACTTTATGCTACTAAAATGGCGTTATTTTTCTTCAAAATACTATCTTGTTATTTTTGTGAAATTGCGAATCATTGGATTAGATTATTACAGAACTGGTCTCTCATTATTTTGTGTTGTGTTACTGTAAAATTACTGGGAAGGTTTCCATTTTTGCTGGTGTTTTTTTCTTGTTTTCTTAAGTTATATTTTTAGAATGTACTGCGGGCCAAAAAACAAAAACATCCAACGCCCATAAATGGCTCCCATGCCACACTTTGGACACCCCTGCTGCCCATTAAGAGTTTTATGATGTTTTTCATGCATCTGCAATTGAATGCAATAAAACACGACAGCTGTGTTGTTGTGTACGTTGCAGAGAGTCACTACAAAGAGAAGCTGCAGCACCACTGCTGCAGAGACGGGCTTCGGGACATCCCAATGCCTTACTCGTGCACCAGGCGCTCCCTCTACATCACGGAGGGCTGGGAGTGCATCCGGGCCTTCCGTTACTGCTGCGCCACCTACCGGGACCAGGTGGTGGATACCGAGTTGCCCACCACCATCCCACCCAGCACTACACCCGTGCCCACCAATCCTCGCCTCGAACCTTTTGGCCCCCGGATCCCCCTTCGAAGAGAAATGTTTGGTAAGTCCACCGGAATGGCTCAGAATGTGGACTGCTGATCACGTGATTTCCGGTACTCCTGTAGACTGGGGACGCGAACTACCAGAGAGGTCTTTTGTTACATATGAGAGCGCCCATAAGACCTTTCCTGCTCCAAAAGTGTTCGCTAGGAGACCAAGCGTGGTGAAGCAGGAAGAACCACCACAAGAGGAGCATGAGGACTATGAGGAGGAAGAGTACCTGGAGGAAGCTGATGTCTACCTGCGCTCAAAGTTCTTTGAGTCATGGCTGTGGACCGACGTCAACCTGCCTAGCGTCGCTGACAGTGATGGGTGAGTTATGCCAGAAGACGTTAGCATTGTTGTTTGTGTTCCCCTGTTGCCTCCCTGTGATATGTGTGGGCTTTAATTGATCAGGTTGGCGTCGAAGGACGTGACCCACGCTTTACCTGACAGCATCACGGAGTGGGGCGTTCTGGCCATCAGCTCCTCATCTCACACAGGTAAGAAGACCACCGTCGCCTGGATACTCACCTACCCCCAGGAACATTCCTCTCTACACGCACAACGTGAACTGCGCATAGGGCCCTACAATCAAGGAGGAGCCTCATTTTGCTCAGGGGGTGCATTCTTGGCGAATGCGCAAGGGAAAATTGTGCATAGATTCGGCCCTGGGTACACCTGCATAAGCCTATGAGCTCCCAAACACTATACACACTCTTTGTAGAAGAGTGGACAGTATTCTAGCTGCAAAGACTCCATTTTATCTTCACTTTAAGGTTTCTGCGTCGCTGAGCCGTACAACATCAAAGCCTGGAAACGTTTCTTTGTGGACTTGAAGCTTCCGTACTCCGTGGCGAAGAACGAACAGGTGGAGATTAAAGCGGTGATCCATAACTACGGCTACGACGACTTGCATGTAAGCGGCACACTTTGATGACCATGCTGGTTTGGATTGATCCGTTCGAGCGGGTTGTGTCCTTATGCGGCCCTCTCAGGTCCGTGTGGTTTTGATGAAGACGGAAGACATGTGCAGTATCGCCTTCAAGGATAGACACACACAGGAGGTGACGCTGGCAGCAGGGACTTCCAAGGTGGTGCCTTACACCATCATGCCTCTGGTGGTGGGCAAGCTCCCCATAGAGGTGATGGTAGTGGCCCGGGACATGATGGAAGGGGACCGCGTCCAGAAGCTTTTGCGGGTGGTGGTGAGTGGAGCATGGTGGGCCAAATAAAAGTAAAGTGTGGCAAACATGTTCGTTGCGCACTCTCATGGTGAACCCATACAGATGGATGGAGTCCAGAAGACCAAAGTCAAGAGTGCCGTGTTGAACCCGTCTGCTGAAGGAGGTATTAACAAAAATACCACAATAACAACTTTGACCTTAGCAGCTGGTTGATATCAGGGAACCCTGACATTTCCTGCCTCCTCCATCCTGTTCAGGACGGCAGACAATTTGGGTGGGCACGGTGGACCTGGAGGGTGTGGTACCAAACTCAGCGCCAGAAACATTCGTCAACGTCAGAGGTCAGACGCCGACACGCCGGTGATCCGGTATGAGAGGATGATTTTTGACTGCTGCCTCCTCTTCCAGGGAACGTGTTGGCCGACAGCATCGACAACTCCATCAGTGACGACTCCCTCGCGTCTCTCATCCGCATGCCTGGCGGCTGCGTGGAGCAGAACCTGGCCACCATCACGCTGCCCCTCATTGCCACCCTCTACCTGGAACGCACCAACAACTGGGAGAGCGTGGGTGTGCAGCGCAAGGCAGACGCGCTGCGATATATAAGGAGAGGTGACTGGCATTGATTGACACCGGAAAAGATGATACTGTATCTGGTTGGATATATGAATGGATACATTGATGGATGATAAGGATTTGGGATGGCTGTATGACAAAATACTCTACATTGATGTATGATATTTGAATGGGTGTATGGAAGGATACATGGATAAAGGAATAAATGGATGGATGATATTTGGATGAATGATTTTGTATTTGGATAGATGTATGAATGAAGACATTGATGTATGATATTTGGATGGATGGAAACAAGGGCGGGTATATTTAAGGATGATATTTATATGATGGATTGATGGAATATGGATGGGATGTTTTTCGATGGATGGATACATGGATGATGGATACTGTTTGGATGGATGGCACTGTTTGGGTGAGGGTTTGAATGGAAACTTGGGTGGATGGATGAAGTTTTGATAGATGGGTAATACTTGGACGGATACTGTATAAGAATAGATACATGGGTTGGTTAATGGATAATTGTGTTGATGGTTGGATGGATGTTGCACAGATAGACGGGTAATATTTAGATGGATGATGCTGTAATTGGATGTATGTAATTGATAGATGGGTGGATGAATGATAATGTTTGAATGAATGGATGATATTTTTGATAAATGAATGGTATTTTGATGGATGGATGAGAGTCGGGTGGAGGATTTGAGGAGCAAAGGATACACGGTTGGATGTTACTTGTATGTATGTATGAATGGGTGCATGATGGATGGATGAAGTCATGTATATGGATACATTGCTGTATGGATGATGCAGACAGAAGGATGGAGGAGGGATATTTTAAAGGATGTAGGTTGACTTGGATAAGCTGGACGGATGTATGGATGGATGATGTAACAAGTCCTTGGATGTCAGGATTGTTGGCTGATGTAGCAATAGTTGGCGTGATGGTTGTCTGTCTTATGGCTGGATGGATGACAGAAGGGCTAGATGGCTGGATGAGAATTTCTTCTGCTGTTTCCAGGCTATGAGAACCAACTGGCCTACAAGAAGACCGATGGTTCTTACCCCCCCTACAGGAGGGAAGGTGCAAGTACTTGGTATGGTTTGTCTGTTGCTACAATCCAACCTGTGTTGAGAACACTTGCCCGTTAGTTCTATTAATTGAATCAGCAATGAAAAATGGATCACAGATAGGTTCTCATGTCTGGTCTCGTCGTGTTGGAGCGTCATCTAATCCTAATGTACGTGTACGCCAGGATCACGGCATACGTGGTGAAGGTCTTCTCCATGGCTCATTCAGTCATCGGCCTTGACACTCAGCAAGTCTGCGACCCGCTGAACTTCCTGGTGGTCTACAAGCAGAGACTTCCCACGGGACACTTTGTGGAAGACAACCCCGTTTACAGCACAACCATGACTGTGAGACTCTCGCTCCCCACTAGGACAGAAAGCGTCTGCATCTTTATGAAAGTTGTTGGTTTTTGTCTGCTAGGGCGGAATGCGAGGTGACGACCCCGAGACCACCCTGACAGCCTTCGTCCTCATCGCCCTGGCCGAGGCGAAGCAGGCGGGAATCCAATGCAGTGGTCAAAACCTGGAGGTGACTCACACGCCCTCTTCTCACAGGAAGCCCTCTAGTTGCTACGGTGATGACCTTTGAGCGCATGTCTGCCCCCGACAGGCGGCCATAAGTAGGACAGCAGAATACCTTAAGAAGGCTTTGGTGAGCAGAGGGAGGAGGCCGTACACGGTGGCCATCGCCTCCTACGCCCTGGCTTTGGTGGGATTGGGACCCGCTTTTGACCCCACTACACACCTCCGAGCATCGGGTCAAGGTACCTCCTTCCTCTTCATGCTTCTTGCTGCAATTCTTGAATTTGAATTTTGCATTTCTAAGCTTTGAAAACCCCTTGAATTTAAATCATTTAAAAGTTTGAATTGTATTTTTTAATGCATTTAAATTTATCTGTCCTTTCTTGCCGTCTCTTTATGCAATTATGTGCCCTATTTTTCCGACAGGAAAGACCTGCACTAAATAAGAGATTTACAAAGCATGTAGTTTATTTTGTTAAATTTTGAGATTGTGCCGTTTCTTTCAATAAAATGTTGGTTTTACATCATTATTTTTTTGAATTAATGTAATGTAAATTGTTTTGATTTTCTTTTTTAATATTTATATCTATACAGTAATTTCCTTGTTATAATATTCATAGTTTTATAATTATAAATATAGTAATATTTTCTACGAATGTTTCTTTACTTAATATTTTTTAATTAAAAAAATTACATTTCCTTTAAAACATTTTATATTTAAAAAAAATGTGTATATTTTAAGGTTTTGTCATAATCTTGTCTTTTAATGAGCAAGTAAAATATTGACAATAATGACATATTCATAATATTCACTTGAAGTGTATATTAATTTCTGCGAATGTGTAATTTACCACATAAAATAGCTCTTTTTATGAAATATTTTTTTTTTTTTTAAGGGTTGAGGTGCTTCACGTTGTTTGTCCAAGTTGAATTAACCTCTGCTGCCCCCTGCAGGCAGCCACTGGCCTGACAGCCACAACCACTTGTTCACCCTGGAGGCCACAGGTTATGCCCTGCTGGCGCTGGTCAAGTTGGGTCACATGACAGAAGCAGAGGCAGCCTTCAAGTGGCTCAACAGTCAGCGAAGGATTGGAGGAGGCTTTGGTTCTACTCAGGTACCAACCGTGTGTGTGGAGGCGGTAGTGGTAGACTTTTTGATAGAAACGTCAGATGCTTTCTTCTTCTCCTTTTTCCTGTCAGTCCACCATGGTGGTGCTGCAGTCGCTGTCGGAGTACTTAATTCACACGCCTTCCTCCAATGACATCTCTCTGAATGTGGACGTCAGGATAACGGGCCGTCGAGACATCCGCTACCATTTCAATCCCAGGACTGCCTATGCTGCTCAGTCGTCCCGGGTGAGAGACTAGTTCTCGGACATTACCATTTAGATTCGTCTTTTTGACTCCTGGTCTGGGTCTTTTTGTTGGCAGCTGCCCGCTCATCTGGACCTGACTGTGGAGGCGACAGGCAACGGGCAGGGAATACTGGAGGTAGGGCGCCTGATGTTGAGGATGATAACAAGGGAAGTGATGACAATGCCACTGACGTCCCGTCACATGACACCTCTAGGTGGTGACCTACTACAACCAGCTGCACGAAGTGGACGAGAAGATTCCTTGCAAGAACTTTGAGCTCGGTGTCACCATCGAGGAGGCCAGCGGTGAGTGTGAGCGCGTGAAATCTGCGTCTTTTATTCGGATTTGCACCTACCGCTAATATTCTACCCTAATTGTTGCATGCATAAATATTAATGCATGTTTGCATGCGATTACCTTTATCTGACAAATGGACGGTATATCTACTTTAGGCATTCAAGTGTACAAAACACACACAAAATAATTTATTCATTGATTTATTATAAATATTCACAAATTTGGACTGTCACACAGTTACATCAATATGTAGGTTTTTTTTTTATGCCATAAGTAAATATAAAATGTAAAGCTGCGTACCTGTAAATTGATAATTTAAAATAAATTTTTTAAATTTTTTTTTTAAAATTTTTTTTTTTTTTTTTTTTTTAAATTTAATATGAAAACATATTTATGCACACAATGCAATTGTTTAAGATCAAATTTCACAAAAATGTCTTCACTTAATTTAGAAATTCCTGAATTACTTCATTTTAATGTAATTATTTGGCTTTAAATTGTGTCCCTTTTTTCAAATTTGAGTGAATTTAGCTGTTTTAATTATTTAAAAAGTTACATTTATTGATTTAACTGGTTTTATTTAGTATCACTTATTTCAGATTTTAGTAAATGTACATCTGAAAATAGTACAACAAAAAAGAGTACAACAGATGCAGTATTTGCTTTGAGGATGTTGATTGAGAAGTACAGGGAAGGTCAGAGGGAGCTGCATTGTGTTTTTGTAGATCTGGAGAAGGCTTATGACAGGGTGCCCAGACAGGAACTGTGGTATTGTATGAGGAAGTCTGGAGTGGCAGAGAAGTATGTTAGAGCGGTGCAGGACATGTACTACGTAAGACAGTAGTGAGGTGTGCTGCAGGCAGGTGTGACAGAGGAGTTCCGAGTGAAGGTGGGACTCCATCAGGGATCAGCTCTGAGCCCCTTCTTGTTTGCTATGGTGATGGACAGGCTGACGGA